>FIZU01040079.1:0-13442 GCA_900064475.1 Pseudococcus longispinus | reverse complement strand
TGGAAAATTTTCATAACAAACTGCTTACGAAAATTTTATGGGCTACAATTTTGGTCGTTATAAATTTTCATCAAAAATGCTTCGTTTGCGTGAAAAATGGAAAAATGTGAAAATTCGTGGATTCGCAAAAATGAGTTTTTTGGTGATAGCTCGAAAAATGTTTTCTTTTTTTTTCGTGCTATATATATTTTTTTTAATTTCGCGCCACCGTGGATAACGGGTATTATCAACCTCCGCCCACCCCCCATGATACAATGTGTATGCTTATTGGATAATTTTCAGAACTTTCGAGCAAAAAATGCAAAAAACATTGAAAATAACATTGATTGATAGATAGATAATCGAAAGATGAATGTAGGTACAACATTCCAAAAAATCATTGTCCTACAGCAATCGGGAGGAGGAAACTGTTATTTTGTAATTTTCAGACTTTGAACTCTCTCGAATGATGTTCTCAGCCCACCCAAATCAACTTAGAAGATCATCTTTGACATGTACATAGATTTGGAATGTGCCCTAGAAGTGCCATAAGGGAGTTCCAATCATTCTAGCCTACATTCATCTCCAAAAAAATACATTTTATGAGGATCATTTTCCCTGTTTTTAATGTCGAGCGATGGCTACAGGCTACTTAAATCGACTTAGAAGGCTATCCTCTGGCATCAGTGACAAATCGAAGGATTTTCTAGGAAAAGGGGGCAGAATCACTGAAAATTTTCAATTCGTAAGTAACTCGAAAATTCATATTCATTTAGAATAGAGTATCCACACAGTCATTCAAAGCAAATACGTAGTCAAACAAATATTCAAAAGGGGAGGAGGTTGATTGGGCGGGGGGGGGGGGGGGGGGTTACCAATTTAAAAAAACCCCCCCCCCCCCCCCCCCCCCCCCCAACCTATCTTCATACTACCCGCAACATTTGAAAACGTAGGATATACTTTTGTTCGTTGTTCTATTTACAAATCATTTCTATTCACCAACCTACCTACTTATTTGTTTTCCAATTCAAAATTCAAATTTCAAAAAATTTGCGCTCGTCTAACAAAATGTCTAAAAATCCGCATTTTTTCTAAAATTTTCTACTTCCAAAAAGGCAGTAAAAAAATTCAAGTTCAAAAAAGTCTAACAAAATATTTAAAATTCAATTCTCAAAATTCAAAAAGTCTAAATTGTTTGTCTGACAAAATGTCTTAAAGTTAGCATTATTTCTAAAATTTCCTATGTTTTAAAAAGCGAATGGAAATCTGAAAAATTTTTCCACTTCCAAACGAATTCTGAAATTTTTCAAGTCCAAAAAGTCCAAAGTGTAAAGTGTTTGTCGGACAACTCTAAAATTTTCCAACGCCAAAGAACCAAATAGAAATTTCAAAATTTTCCAAGTCCGAAAAAGCCTGACAAAATGTCTAAAAGTCAACGTGATCGAATTTACAAGTCCAAAAAGTCAATCGTTCGAAATCACGTGGGTCGAAATAGGTCGGTCGGTCGGTCGTTTTTCGAGTATTTTACTCGTCACTATAAAGCATATCCTACGCTAAAATTAAGTTTTTTCAGTAAAATTTCAGCTTTTGAATGCATTTTTTGTGAAAATGTGGGCCCTCGCTTCACTCGGGCTCGATACATTCGGTTCTTATAATAAAATTACGTACAAATGTACTGTTGAACATTTATGCAAAATCGTGTTTCTTCTCGTCCCTCGAATGGCTTTGCGACCACACCGCTGCCATTGATTGATAAAAAAAAAACAGATACCGACGATATATTAGTACCACGTATACGCCCATTTGATCATACAAATTACTCGCATATCGTTTAAAACGTTATACGTAACGAGTCATTTTTTTGCTCGAATGCGATCGCATTTAGAATGGAAACGTTCACTATGAATAACGGACAACTGTACTGCGTTCCGCATTTCAAGCAATTGTTCATCGTTAAAGGTAATTACGACGAGGGTTTTGGCAACGATCAACACAAAAATAAATGGACGATGAAACCCGATGTTGTGCCGACGACGGTTCCGAATACCTAAATGAAGCAGACATTGACTCATCTCATCTCGTTGCGCATACGCATACGCATACCTATTACCTAATACCTACATGTATGTTTAGCGCAATTCTCGAATACCTATCGGAATTCGGATATCGCTTATTTGTACCTAGATCTACTAGCTTGTAGCTACTACCTACATATGTTTTCGTATTATACCAATGTCGATGTACCTACTCAATATATGTAGTTGTAGGCTTTATGTAGAGCTCCAAAGACGCCGAGTTTTTTCTTATTTTATCAGACACGGTATACCGTTACGTTTGGTACCTAAACATTTTGCGGTCGGGTACTTGCTCAAGTACTGATTTCCCGTTTTCATGTTCAAGGACACTGGGCACTTGGGCACTTGGGCAGATCCTTTTACACTAGGTAGTAGGTATAGACTATAGTTGTATAGGTACCTATGTAAAAGTACAGTATACTTACTGTATAGGTAGCTGGTACCCAGTTCACACGATAATTTCCAACTGTATGTACCTATCTCCTCGTACTCGTAAATAGCCGAAACCTTCGGTAAGTTGGTAAATAAGTACCTACGCTATTACCGTAAGACAAGTTCTTCCTCCCACCCACTTCCGGCTCTAATCGGTAATTTAATTTCGTAGTTAACGCTGAAAACGTCAATAATCGAACACGTAGTTTTTTTCTTTAAAAGATCGTTTTTATTAGAACTTGTCGCGTCGCGGAGACGCGAATAGCGCAGGTAACCAAAAAAAACAAACAAAAACCAAAAAACAACGAACGAATAAATGAACAAACAAACAAACGAAATTAAAAAAAAAACATGGCGACGGTAGGTAATCGATATTAGACAGGTAATCAACAAACTTAAATTAAGTATACCAAGGTAAGTAACTACGCGATACAATGTAAATAACGTACGTACAAGCGCAGCAGGTACGTAATTATTAGAATTGCGAGACTATCAATTGATAATATACGAGAACCTAGTACCTATACTGAAATAATGGAATTACACGTGTATGTATGTAAGCCGAAGGGAAGTGCCAAAGTAATGCGAGATGACAAAACAATAAGCTTATCTCGTTAGTGACCGAGGTACCAGCCACCACGTAGGTGGCACTACCCAAAAGTGACAAAAACTTTGGTCTTTTTTTCAAAAGTGACCCCGCTATAAGCACCTCAGCTCCGTCCACCTTTGAGCTAGGGGTCTAAAATTTTCTACGCTATATCTCTCAACCCAAAATAAAACAGCCCTTTGAATTTGGTCGAAATCCCGGCTAATGTCTACACCTACCCCTAAATTAATTCTCTTAAATTCCCCGAATTTCTTCCTCAAAATTATAGGTACCTTACGCGTAAGTAATATCGTTTCGTTATCTTAGATTACAGTAACCCCCCGCTCCTTCTCCTGTAATGTAGCATAAAATCTTTCGGCTCGTGGGGGTTGAAGAAAATCCACAACTGTACCCTATATTTTTCTAATAAATCTTGAAATTGAAAAGAAGAAAAGAAACGAAACGAAACGAAACGAAACGAAACGAAACGAAACGAAAAGAAAAAAGAAAATTGTACGTTGATACCGGGTGCCCGATTAATTGCGTCCTCTTCGTTGCTAATGTTTCCTATCGAAACATCTTTTAATATGTAGTAAAAAGTGCAGATGGCGGTGACGGACAGGCAAAACCAATTTGACATCTGACATACGGTAGCCCGCTACGTGAGTACTTCGCTATTTACCTATTTGGAATAAAATACGTACGAGTGGAAAAAATGCGCCGATACCTATCTACCTACTTGAGGAACAAAAAAACTACCTAAACGGAAAAGTATCGGTAGGTATACTTACCTAATAGGTACCTATATTTGTTTGTACGCAACGCACAAACTTACTAAAAGTTGAAAATGCAGCGAGTTTAAATAACGCCCATAATCCTAATAATGACTTCTTTTCAGAATTTTCTATCGAAATATGAAATTCCAAACAATTTCGAGTACCCATTAAAAATAAGAGAGGGACAGACGATGAAATAAAAGTCAGATCAGATGAAGATCAGATCGAGCAAATGTTCAGATCGCCATCTTTTTTAAAAAAGATCAATTTTCAAATTCGTTAAATTAAAGCGTATTATAATACGATTACGATGTTTTACAATGGCACCGAATCTCTAATTCACTTTTCAGTTCATTGAAAACTGAAAAGTGGAAAGTCGATTAGAAATTCCAGAATTCAGCGGTCGGTGCCACCATCATTTTCATCTTTTTCGCCATCTTATTAAAAAAAAAAAAAAAAGACGAGATGGTCAAATTTTCGACAAGATCGGATCGAGATCAGATCAAAAAATTTTGTACAAGATCTTTCTTTTTTTCTGCGATCTGCCCATCTCCGTTAAAAATTCATTTCGTCGCAGAAAATTCTAGTTTCGCCGAGAAAAAAACCCAAGAACCCACCCCACTGTAACGATTCAAACGTGTGTAAAATCTGCAGTCAAATCGGCCGATCTGAAGCCGCGTGATCGCGCGAGAAACTCGGCGATATTGAGAAATTGTCCGGACCGAGGCGAGACTTGGCAAGTAATCGCGCCCGCAAGTACCTACTGCTATTTGCGCATTACGGCGAACTGAAAAATAAAAAACATACCTCGGATTTTGACCAAATCCAAGAGGGTGGTTCATTTCGAGTTGAGAGATGCGCCGTAGATAATTTTAGAGCCCTAACTCGAAGACGGACGGAGCTAGGAGTGCTCGAAATGGAGTCGCTTTCGGGTAGTGCCACCTGTCTGGTAACTCGGTCGGTCAACCCTGAAAATGTGCAAGTTGAGGTTTTACACCTGCCTAGGCCATTGGCCTCAAAATCGGATACCTACCACTTATTGCTCTGTACCAGAGCGCTGAAAAGGCGGTCTCGCCAACTTTCGATTTTTGTACGAAATTTAAATTTCCTAAATTTTCACGATGAAAATCTATTTTTACAAGACTACCTACGATAGAAAATTTTCAATTTGTTCGATCGAAATAATTTTGCAGCGTCAATCGGGGCGTTTTAGGTCCCGGTTTCGGTACCGAACGCGAGATATTTTATTCTTTGTAACTCGATAATCTCGATTTTTTAGTGATCTGCCATCTGCGACTGTTCGATGCTTCGGTAGACGGCAATATGGCCTGTGTAGGTGTTTCGTCGGGCTGAGGGAGAGAGTGACGACCCACGTACCGGGCAATTGTAGCGCTCGAACAACATGTTAAAGTCACTTCGTCGTTGTAATGGCCCTATGAGAATTCGTTTTTCGCGTAATTTTCCGAGGTGCTTCCTCACTCTGTTAATTGTAGCACTACCCGAGCACCATCAGCTCCGAGCCACTTAAACCTATAGGCGTCTAAAATTTTGTACGGTTGGATTTGGTCAAAATCCGAGGTAGGTATGTCTCTATTTTTCACTCGACCCTAATGCGGCTGCGCGCGCCTAACATACGAAATAACCTAAGTAACCTAGGTACAGGTAGAAGCGCGACAATACAATGGATAGAGGCTAGATAATCGAATACGTGTACCTTAATAAATGAATACCTATTTTTTACGAGGAATTGCGCGGGTAAAAAAAAATCACCGCAATCTTGACACGCGTTATTTGACTCGTAATTCGTTGGTTGGACGAAGGAATTTTTTGTCGACTAGACGGGTCATTGTTGAAAAGCCGCATCACCGTAGGCTATACTTGGACGTGAAACCTTTGCGTAAGATGATGCTAGATTGCTAGATCGATACGCCTAGCGTACGTTAATCAAGCCCAAATCTGCGAAATTCAATCGTGAAAAATTATAGGTACGAGTTTTGCGCGGCAAAGTGTGTAATGCGTGCGACGCTTACTCGTAACGTCGCGTCCCAACTACCGGAAACGAATGCGGTACCATCCGGCGATACTCGAACTGACGAAACTCGGTTTTCGTGTCCGAATAGCAGGCTTATTCGAAGGCATTTCAACGTGTCCCATACGTTTATCGTGTAGTCGTTGTAACCGGCAAATAATAAACGACCTGCGAATCAAAGCACGTTGGTCGTACAATCGATATCAAGTAGGTACTTACTTATACCTCTTAAATACTCGTACTCGCGACAATTGACAATTAGCCAAGTATACGCGGACAACTAGAAAGTAGAAAGCGTAGGTAGTCGGGTAGTCGGGTAGTGGTACGTATTTTTCAACTTACCGCTAACCGAAAAATCCACCGAGTTTGCTCCGAAGATGATGCTTTCTTTAGAATAAACGGCCACCTCTTTGTCCGCTCGTAAATCAAATAGTCGACACTGTAATTATCGAGTATTCAGTTCGGTAGGTAGTAGCTAGTATTACCGTTAGCGTGCGAAAGTCGTTAAAATAATTGCCTTTAAAACTGTTCGAGGTAAGTTAGGCGTATTTTTCATAATTTTCTGGTGCGATACCTTCGTTGAAAGTTGAAACTAAATGAAAATTGTTTAGAGCGATGTAAAAATCGCGTAACGAGCGACGAATCGTCAAAATCGTACGAAAATCTATTCGTCGTAATATCCGACGGTTCTTCGAATAGAGAAAAAGCGACCATTTGTATTCGAGCCGATTGAAAATTTATCAAGTAAACATTTTCTGTCAGTCAGAAATTTTTGATAAGCCGCGCATAGTCACGCAAATCCAACGTTGCGTCGCGTCGCGTCGCGTCGTCTTTCTCAATTCAATTTCAAATAACTTTCTTTTCACGATCAACTGTATCGTCACCAAACACCAATCACCGTTCGTTCGAACAATAACGTAATAACGATAGGTACACGTCGTAAATATCTTTCATATAGATCCACGTACCGTAGCGTCATCCGATCCAGTAGCAACGGCATCGCCGCTCGGATGAAATCTAACACTATTAATATCCGATTGGTGACCTTCGAAAGATTGCACATATTGTCCAGTTCTCATATCCCATATTAGCACGGTTTTATCGGCACTCTGTTTTGTTTTTTATTTTTGGAAAAAATGGTAAATTATTTAGTCTGGAAATAAGTCAAATCTGCGTTATACTCACTCCGGAAACGAAGGTATTTCCGGTTTCAGATGGTGCCAAGTCAACGGCCATCACATCGCTAGTGTGACCGTGAAATGATTGGAGAAGCTGTCCGGTTTCCACATCCCACAGCGCGCAAGTCGAATCGCCGCTACCAGTCAATATCTGCAATGCGGAGATAATTACGCGCCAAGATGCTAAAAATTATTTAAAAAACGAAAACAAAAACCATCGAAAACGTGTTTCTTACTTGTTGATCGGAATTTGGGAACGTGCAACACGATACAAAACTAGTATGGGTGCCGACAGTTTTCTTTTTGGCCGAATCGTCTTCGTGATTCAACGGATAAACGGTCACCTTGTTATCCATTCCTCTAGAATCGAGAAGAAATCATTCGTTTGGTTCAACTCTGATTTCGACGAACAGCGAGCGTACAAACGAGAGATTAGCTAGGGTTAATCGTACTCGTAATTTACTAACCCGCACGCGATCAAGGTGTTGGAAGGAGCATAGGCGCAAGCCATCACCCAAGTGGACGGCGTAGATACAGCAAATTCTTTATTGCTCGTAAACGCGTCCCAAACAATCACCTTGCCATCCTAGAAGAGCGAAAGAGCGAAAGTGAAAGTAGCAGGTTAGATAAGAATTCTCGTTTAACGTATTATGCGAAACAGAAATTCGTCGCTATACATACGAGTAATATACCAATACCTACTCGTAACACGAGCCTACTCACTTGAGAGGACGACAGAATACGTCGTTTGTCAACGGACCAATCGCAACACAATACTTTCGATTGATGGCCTTTCAAGTGTCTTCTTGTTTTAACATTTAGAAAATTTACGAAATCCAAACGTTCGGCAACTGTCGCGACTGCAGTCCGCACCGTCCAAAAACAAACGCCGATTAAAATTTACGATTACGAATACTTTAGGTGGTTAAATGAAAATATAAGATGGTAAAATTGCCGCTAGTAGGCAAACAATTTTGTACCTAACGCTGTAAGGTGCGAGATGCGAGGTGCGATATATGTAAACGCGAGCAAATACGCGGGTATAAGTACGAGTAATTACGAATTATACTTATTCGAGCGTTTCTAGTCATCTTTAAGCGCGCGCGTACATCTGTATAATTGCGCAGATAAGTACAAATAAGCGTGCACACTCGGTAGGAAAAATTAAAAATATTTTCTTTCACTCCACCAGCGATAATCGGTACTGAATAGTCGTTGCTACTTGCTAGATACTTATAGCAGATAAACTAAAAAGATTTAGAAAATTCTAATTCCACTAACGAGTTACGTCGTTCAATTTCTGTCGCTCTTCTTCTAGTTTTTGTTTCAACGAGTCCGCTTCTTTGTTCAGAAGTTCGATCGATTCGTTCCCATTTTCGCTAACTGACATATCGAAAACAATTCTTTGGAGAAACCAGATCTTCAAATTTCTACCGAAGCAAAGATCTGTAAAAATAATAAAACGAATATTCGACAATATCGACGGGCTTTACGAAGATAAAATATCAATAATCTCATTACGTTATAAAATAATACATTACCTAGGTTAAACTTGAAAAATTCCAACTGCTGCCGCTACTCGCCAACATTTTTCAAACAATATTATTCGTTTCAAGTTTCAACATTCGAAACCGAGAATACGGCTTAATATTTCTCCCAACTGATTTTAGACGGTATAATTGGAATGCCCAAGTCTTGACCAGACTGACAAAACCAGATCAAATCAAGATGAAATTCGACGACAATTGATTGAATCTCGAATGATAACAAATAACAAACTACAAACATCTGCGCATAGCGCAAGTGCGCACACGGCACACGGCACACGGCACACAACAGCGGCAGCCAGCAAGGTAAAGTAGCGACTGCTTTGGCGGTGTGCGCTGGCGCCACCGCTAGCGCTACTGGCGCCGCACCACCGTGCGTCTAGAATTATGAAGCCCGGAACTACACACACGTCCGGAACGAAAATACGCAAAAACTGGAACGAGATGGACGCGGCGCGGGACAGTACGTAGGAGGGACGGAGGAACATCTCGTCTAATCACTCGTCAAAATAAAGCCGAAAAAGTGACTGATAAGAGATTTCACGCTTTTCTTTCTTTCATTTTTTAGTAAGGTAGTGGTAGTTTTTTTTTCTCGCATTTTTAATTTTTTAAATCGAGTTAAATTACGCCGCGCATTACAATACAATGTAACTGAAGGAAAAACCAAAAGATATTTCGAAATTGGGAATGATGATAAAACTAGAGCGATTACGAGAAACACGATTTTTATATTCTGTTTAACCGATGGCGATGAAAGAATTGGTCATTTTCGGTCTGCTCGCTGTATAATTCTCGTTTCTAAATTATCTAATCAAAAGCAGCAAAGTACGATGGATTCGTGCTGCAGCTCGCCAATACGGTCAAGTACGTGCCAACCGCTGTTAAGTTCGTTTGTCGTAAGTACGCGCACGTTTAACATACAAGACACGCGTATCGAAAGTCGATCGTGCGATTTTAATTTTGATTCTTCGGACGTGATTTAGGGCGGCGCAGTCGCAGGCGTGTCGGTAGACATGGCATTGTATCCGTTGGACACGTTGAAGACTCGTTTACAAAGTCAATACGGATTTTGGAATTCCGGCGGTTTCAAAGGAATATACAAAGGAATCGGACCGACCAGTATAGGCTCGCCGCTTTCCGGTATTATGCACCCAATTGCGAATACGCATTCCGTATCGATTACGTATAATAAGTCGATCGAGTGTCTAGCTAAAGCTAAGTGAACGATTGCACGTGTGTACCGCAGGTGGCTTTTTTTTCGGTACCTACGAAGCCGTGAAAAAAGTGTTACCAGCTGAAATCCCAGAATACTATTATCCTGTCGTTCATATGTGCAGCGCTTCGTTGGCTGAAATTGTAAGTGCAAACGACATCGACACGCGCTAAATTGAGTCGAGCTCGAGACTGAGAAACGATTGCAAACTATACGTTTGTCGAAGGTTACCTTTCGTATTTCGATTAACCCGCGAGTACTTTACATTGAATTTCGTACAGACTAGTTGTTCTTGCGTGTATTAGGTGTGTTGCGTTGTTAAAGTTCCGATGGAAATAGTAAAACAACGTCGTCAAGCCTCCTTAAAAAACATGTCTTCGATTCAAATTTTATTCTCCGCCGTAAAACGAGAAGGCGTTTATGGTCTTTACAGAGGTTACGGTAGCACCGTGTTACGCGACATACCGTTCTCCGTCATCGAGTTTCCAATCTGGGAATGGTTGAAAAAAACGTGGAAGATGAAGACGTCGAGAGAACTGAACGCGATCGAAGTGGCCGTATGCGGCGCTGTAGCCGGTAAGCGAGCCGTTTTGTATTTTTCGTCGATACCACTTACCGTAGTCAGGCGCTAGCGGAACGAAGGCGATGGCCCCGTTTCTGTGCCGCGGCCGGTAGGCACTAGGTATACGTTACGTACGGTTACCGTTACTTACCAATCGTGTATTCTACCATCTACGTTGTGCCAACAGGCGGAATCGCAGCGGCGTTAACCACTCCTCTGGACGTAGTCAAAACGCAAATCATGCTTTCAGAAAATTTTTGCACGCGCAACAAAACTACACCGAGCATTCTAAGTGTCATGCGTTCTATTTATCGTCAGCACGGTTTTACGAGGTGTGTACGCTTCTCTTTACCTACGATACGCGGATAGAGACTACGTAGTAAGTGAACGTAATTGTACGCCATTAGGTACCGAAATGGCGCCTAGCATGTAGACTGTACTTCAAAATCGTTTCGTTTCGACTCGAGTAACGCTAACGCATCTTGTTGGCCGGCTCTCTCATGCGCGTACTCGTAGGCTTGGCTCGATTACTATAGGCGCTAGACGCTACAGACTATATCGCGGAATGCGAGTCGAATATGTTTAATTTTTTTATTTTTACATTTTACAGACTGTTCGCCGGATTTGTGCCGAGAATAACGATGATAATGTTGGGTGGCGGAATTTTCTTCGGCGTGTACGACGAAAGCTGTAAATTAGTCAACCAACGTATTCGCTAGCACGCGGAAAATCTGTTTTTTTAATCGTTTCAACTGTAGCGTTTTTGTTTTGTTTTGTTTTGTTTTGTTTTGTTTTGTTTTGTTTTCTTGTTTTTTGTTTCCATTCTTCGTATAGAATTCGGTCGATTTCTGCGCATCTCGAAACGAAAAAGAAGAAATAACATGCCGAATATATTTGTACGTTTTATTTTCAATCTTTATCGTACGACTCTATCTACTACCTACGATTAACGCGGTTACGTCACGATGTTAGCATCGATGCATTTCTGCGAATAATCCGTTTTGATTTCATTTTTTCACTTCGCGCCGCTAAAAAATATCCAGCGACCCCGCAGATTCGGAATGTGGTAGAGGTACCTATCTGAAATCAGCGGTAAAACCCAGAAAGAATAATAGGAGCGAGAAATTGCTACGATGCTAGGTACCTAGGTTTACTTGTCAAACTCTCGCCCTTAGAGGTAGAAACTGCGCCAGATAACGTCAAATGATATCGAACGCGTTGCACGAACCTTGAAACGTCGGTAGCTGACTAGCTAGTTAGTTACTACTTATTTTCGGGTTCCTTGGCGAATAGGTCCGTATATTGGCGGGTACCCTACCTAGTACCTACTACTTACTCGCCGATAAGAGCGCGTAGGTAATTGCTAAAAGTAAAACGCAGATTATAAGTAGGTACCTACCTACGTATACGTGCGTAAGTGCGGCTAAATTTGTGTCAGGTTGACGCAAACGGGAATTTTCGTCGACCATGTGCCGTTTTTCGAGCATGAAACAAGAATCGACTCGGATTCGTGCTTAACGTAACCGACGTCGCAAACGACTCTCAAACTATCTCCGGTTTCGTACCAAAGTTTCGACGGAACAAGACGCCCGTTGGCAGGTTCGCCCGGATACTCGCAAACTATTCTACCTTAACATGTTAACAAATAACCGCTTCGAGGATTACGTACAAGGTACAACGCTTTTGTACTGTACTAATAAGTAGGTACCTATACGAATACGCATTATTCAAGTAGGTCGTGATACGTAGGTAGGTACCAGTGATGAGCACGAGCCCAGTTCGGGCTTATGCGAGCCCGGCTCGTTATTTCACGAGCCGAGCCTGGGCAGTTAAACGAACGAGCTCGGTACCGATCCCACGACTCATTACAGCAACGAAACGCTCAACTCTAACATAAATGGTACTCTACGTAGAAGGGGGGGAGGGGGCTCGGCTCGTGCACATCACTAGTAGGTACTTGCATCCGAGTCTGAAATGCCTAATCACCGGTCGTACACGGTATACTCGTCTAGGCGCATCTATTACCTATCCATTTGATTGCAGATTTACGCCTACATATATGCGTATGCAGTGTACGCGGTATTGTACTCACAGCGGGGGGACGCGTTGGACCACATGCTGTTATCTTCGCAGATGATGGATTCTTCGCCGACGAGACGATAGGGTTTTTCGCACGCGAATTGCACTATTGTTCCAGCTCGATAATTTGGCCCGTTACTTTTTTCCAACAAATATCCGTTGGCCGGTATCGACGGAGGAGCGCATAAAATATCTGTCGTACGCAAACACAAGCACCTAATGCTTTACGCAATGTAGAGGTAGGTATACGTATTCGAAGGCGCTACAACTTACGCATCAACTAACCTACCTACCTAGTAACCTAATATGGGAAATACGAAATATCGAAAGAAATAGCGAAAGGCAAAAAGTGCACGACTAGGCGTAAATGGCGTCGACGCTGCACGTCGGATCCGGCACACTTACCTACGCATTTCGGAATGGACGAAGACCATTGGCCGTCGATTTCGCAACGTATCTCATTCGCTCCTTTTAGAGCGTATCCTCGTGTACATCGAAATCCAATCGTCGATCCGTAAGTATTGTTGCTTCCAGATGCGATCAATTGAACGTCCGCGATTGTCACTGAAACGCATACAATCGGCTCGCAGTATGGAACAGCCGAAGACCAGTTACCTGTACGCGAACACGTGTACAATCGTAGCTATACGTATATGGTACCTAGGTACCTATCCATGTAGGTATTAATTACCGAAGCGCGTGCGTATACCTGCATTCGTAGATACTTGCGCAATTATTACACCTACGTAGGTACCTACCTACATTAGGGATGAGCGCGAAAAAAAATATACCTCGAATTTTCACCAAATTCAAGGGAGTGGTTCATATTTATATGGGGATGAACCGTGAAAAATTTTAGACCCCTAGCTCAAAGGGAAGCGGAGCTAGGAGGCCTCAAAGTGGGGTAACTTTCGAAAAAAACGTGGGTTTGGGCCACTTTTGGGTAGTGCCACCTGCGTGGCATACCCAGCACAGCCCCAAAAAGT
>FIZU01040072.1:0-12888 GCA_900064475.1 Pseudococcus longispinus | reverse complement strand
TTTTGTACTTGGAAAATTTTTACAGATAATGCTGACTTTTAGACATTTTGTCAGATTTTAACTTTTAAACATTATGTCAGACTTTTTTGGATTTAGAAAAGATAAGACATATCCATGTACCAATACGTCCGCTTGAAGAGTGGATCTATCTTCTTTTTTTGCCGATTTCTTATTAATAAACAATAAAAAAATAAAAAAATTTGGAAATTAATAAAAAAAAAATTGCCTGTTTATTCAATTTTTACAATTTTTTCTACAATGTTCCTCATTTTTCAACATTTTACGTTCTTTTTTTCTGATACTTGAAATTTTAAAGTTTTTTACGATATTTGAAAAACTTTGCATTATTTTTCTACGACTTTTTTGAAATTTTGATCAATTTTATAATAATTTCTTCTTCAAACCCCCTAAAAATAATGATAGGTATTTATATAAAAGAATTATAGAGCATTTTTTCGCATATTTTTGGATTTTTAGAGCATATTTTTCGTATCTTTTGTCATCAGCAATGAAAATTACAAAAACACGGAAGGGTTGAAGAATTCATGATTTTTTTTTTCAAAAATAAATATACTTTTCAATTTTGTTGCATTAAGATTGAAACAGCTTGTTTTTGAATTTTTTTCTGCGGAGAGGGGAGGCTCAGCGAACCAATTCGTCGAAAACAATCCAGATTTTGGCTTTCAATTGCTGTACGAACTTAATTTTTTGAAAAAGTTATGATAATTCGCAAGTGAACATTTTTTTGCGAAGCTTAGGCACTTATTTTTATTTGCGTGTGTGTGGGGTAATGAAGGAGGACGACCATGTTTTAAAAAATTCATAACAATACTTCTCAAATACGTATTTTTAATGACATTTTCAATTTTTGCGTGGGGGGGATCAAACTTGTTTTTCGAAAATGCCATTTTTGTATTTTCTCAACCAAATTTTGAATATCAAAAATTTTTAAAAGTGGGGTTCAAAGAAATCATGTGTATTTTTTTTTTTCAAATTTGAAGGGCCGCAAAATGTTGAAAATGAATCGTTCAAAATTCAATTCAATGAGAACCAAAATTATTCGTGAACCTTTTGAATTTGCCATTCGTCTTTTTTTTCTTTTAAGTGGCTAGACTGCAAATCTTTCGTGTCAGAAATAATTTTTGATAAATTAGTGCGACCCCCCCCCCCCCCCCCCCCCCCCCCCCCTCTTCTTCTCTTCTCCGGCCAAAATTCACCCCTCAATTTGCAATGTCTTCGATGTTGATTGTGGGTAATTTGATTTCATATAATCAACTTAATTAATTTTTCGAATCATTTACCCCTTTTAATTTCGAAATTGTTGATATTGTCACATGTCGATTTTTCCATAGAACCTGAGGCACCATAAAAAGTTATTCACTTTCGAAACTTTTAAAACGCTGTTACGCCTTGAGTATTGGAGTTGGGTGAAAATTATACATGACTTGTATGAAAGTATTCAATCGGATGTACGAAATAAGTTTCGCACAAAATTTATCTCTTGTATTGAAGGCGGTTATAATGCTTTATAGATTTCAAAACGCTGTAACTCCTTCAATTTTACATTTATGTGAAAGTTGTGTATAAGTAATATTGAAGTATTTTGTAGAATGAATAAAATCAGTTATATACCAATTTTGCCTATTTTGCAAATTGAAGGTGTTATGAACGTTTACAAATTTCTAAACGCTGTAGCTCCTTCAATTTTACATTTATGCGAAAATTGTGCATAACCAAAATTGAAGTATTAGATAAAATGTACAAAATCGATTATACGCTAATTTTGCCTATTTTGCAAATTGAAGGTGTTATCAACGTTTCCAGATTGCAAAACGCTGTAGCTCCTTTAATTTTGCATTTATGCAAAAATTGTGCATAACCAAAACTGAAGTATTGAATAAAATGTAAAAAATAGGTCATATGAAAATGTTGCCCATTTCTCATATCGAAGGAGTTATTAGCGTTTGAAAATTTCAAAATGCCAGATCGATGTTGAAATTTGCACAATTTTTCATTTCAACTCGCGAAATATGTGTCTGGCTGTTCTGAAAAATGTTTGCTGTTTGATTATGCGATCAAACAATGCCCTCTTCACCCCCTTCCACCCATCACCTCGTAATACATATCATTTCACAATGAATTGTAACTTGTAACTACGTATTTAATTCTGTTTCTCGGAAACTAATCAAAAAATCTTCGTTTTTCTGTTGTCGTTTAGGCCACCTCCGTCGTCTTCGACAGATATGCGTATGTCATCTTCATCGCAGAATAGCCGCCACAGCAGCCGACACAGCAGCACCAGCAGCAGCGTGGATGACCGCCTATCGCCTTACTCGATCGGCCGCCACAACCAAACGATACTAGATTCTGACCATACGTTGATAAACGATATGCGATATGAAATAGACAAGCTGTGCCGTCTAGACGAACCGCCGCCACCATCATTGTCACGTAAAACTTCCGAAAGCTCGTCTATATTCGAAGACTTACCAATGTGCGACGATCACCATTTGTGTAAAGACTACTTCTGCTACGACTGCGTGTACGAAGTATGCGTAGAATGCATCAAACAGCAGCACAACGAACACTACCTGTATCCGGGCCTTTCCTGCAAAGAGCTATTTGAAGAGACCGAACGAGCCCGCAATATGGTCCGCGACAACATCATGACCATCGAGAAACAAATCAACACGTTGCATTATAAGAAGATGATCGCCGCCGGGAATATTAAAGCGTTCTTCCACAAATTTCGCGAATTAGTCGATACGAAGGAGGTGGAGTTGCTGAACGACGTGGGCTACATAGCCGAATGCCGGGCTCGCATTTTGGACCAAAAACTGAAGGAGAACCAGAGCGCGATGAATGGTAATCAGCAGCTGATGGATACGATACAAGAGTTTTTACGCATGGGTAACATAGAGGGCGCTATACACGAATGCAGATTCGCCAAGAAACATTTAGAAGTGCTCAGAAGTCTGCAGAGAAACGCGCAGCAGCCCGACGAAGATATCGTTTTCATACCTCCGGACGATCCGTGCAGCGTCGGCTTGAAAGAATTGGGCACGATAACATGTCCTAGTTACGTAGCCTCGGTCACGTGCAATAATATGCGAAATATCGGTAACGGAACCACCAGCTCTGCTACCATGAACGGTACAAGCACCAGAACGAACGGAATCTCAGCAGTCGGTTCCCAATTGACGACGACCAACGGTAGCAGCAGCCTTTCGACCAGCACTTCGATAACGACCAACGGCCACAGCGCAGGTAGCGCCACCAGCGGTGGAAATCCGATTTTCGACAACGGGCCGACTTTCCATCCCTTCCAACCGTTCGGACCACCTCAACCGAGATCTCCGCTGTTCTCATCGTCGCAGCAGACCATCTCGCAGCAACAGTCACAGACCAATACCATGTTTCCGACCACGTCGACAACCATTACGACCAATTCGAACGCCGTAGCTGCTGCAGCCGCGATGGCGGCGATCGACTGCAACTTGCCACAGACTACCAATCTCAACGTGTTACCATTTATTGGCAAACCATTAAGAAAATCCGAACCAGTTCCTAATTGCATCAGTCCTCTGAACACCATGTCCTCCGATATGAACATGTTCCCGGTTAGTTTCCACACCAGACGTAACTACGCCCGGATCAAGAAACCCGTCACCGTTTTCGGCAAAGAAGGCAGCGGAGACTACGATCTTTGCAGACCCTGGGGCGTATGCTGCGATAACAACGGCCACATCATTATTGCCGATCGAAGCAACAACCGAATTCAGATCTTCCGATCGGACGGATCTCACGTGCGTAAATTCGGCCAACAAGGCACCGAAGAAGGCGAATTCAATAGACCGGCCGGCGTAGCCATCGATTACTACGGTCGCATCGTTGTTACCGACAAAGACAACCATCGAGTGCAAGTGTTCACCATGGAAGGCAAATTCGTATTCGCGTTCGGCGAACGCGGCCAAAGCAATGGCAAATTCCACTATCCTTGGGACGTTGACGTCAACTCGGCCGGACTAATCGCCATATCGGATACTCGCAACCATCGCATACAGCTTTTCACCGGCAATGGTATGTTCTTGAAGAAGTTCGGATTCGAGAGCATGTCGAATATGTGGAAATTCTTCGATTCTCCAAGAGGTCTTTGTTTCACACCCGATAACACAATCATGGTGACCGATTTCAATAACCACCGGTTGTACGAAATCGATATCGAGAAGACTCCCAAGCTGCTGAATGCGGATAACTACAAACGATGCGAATTATTCAGACCTCAAGGATTGGCGATGGATGCCGAAGGCAACGTTTTGGTGGCTGATTGCCGTAATAACAGGATTCAGGTGTTTTCGCGAGCTGGAGAATTAATCGGATCCTTTGGCGTGGCCGGAAAGGAACTAGGACAGTTTGACAGACCGAGCGGTATCGCTTTGACTCCAGATGGCAAGATAGTCGTTGTCGATTTTGGTAATCACCGGATTCAGATATTTTAATCGTCGCCTTAGCCTTTGTAAGTATCGATCGAATTGCACCAATGTCTGGTTCTCAGTTTGTATCTCAACTCCCCTCCATCGAGTAATCTTTTTTTTATACTTATCAGTATAGTAATTTTAATGTGATCGACAAAGAGATGCCGTTACGGTAACTTGATTTTTAAATTTATATTTCAGTGATAAAGCATATAGTTTTTTGTGTCCTCGTCTCTATGTACGAATATTTTTTGAAATTTTAATTATTTATCGTTTGTGAGAAGGCAATCCTATCGATTTGCTTAAGTGAATCATTAAATCGTATTTTTAAAGTATAAATGGAAAAAAAAAATGCGCAAATATGCATTTATTATCGTACTATTACTATTAGTACGGTATTTTTCATAAGTTTTTTTTTTTTACTAATACCATCGTTCTAATGGTATAAAAAAATTTTTATTCATCGACTAGCGACGTTAAAGACCATTTTTTTTCAGTTTTTTAAAATATTTTGTTATTGATACCTACGTCAAAAGTGTCTCTTTTGTTAAGAACGTCGTGCAATTTTTTTTTTTTGAAAAAATTCCCCAATGGATTTCGTATAGCTGATTTTTTTACTCTTATTTGCCTCTTGGAAATATCGTTCGTTGTTTTATTTTCCTTTACGAAGTTATAAACTGTGTATTGATGATATGACCTAACGATACGAATCTTTGGAAATTTTTAACCTTTGGGGCATTGTAATTTTAATTAGGTTTTTTCCCCCTCCCCTTAGCCCTTTTCTTAATTCTTATCGAGTTATTTTGTAGTGCGCTTGTGCCATATAATGAAGCTAGAAATTAATAGTATCAAAAGTTATTATTTAAGTACTTAATCGATTAGTATGTTTATTTAGGTGTATTAATTTCGTGCAATTTTTATTCGCCTCCTTCGGGTCTGAAATGCGCGTTTTTATGTTGGTCTGATTTTCAAATGTTTTTATTATCTATCTTTTATTTTTTTTTTTCTTTGAAAATAGAGAAATGTCAACGCGGGTGTCGAATGGCGATGAATTTTTTGGAATTGTGATAAAATGAGTACCTACACCCGTAGAAATTAGTAGGTATGTTTGCGGAGATACATTTGTACATTATTGTATTTGAAATGTGTGTTAAATGCGACGGCGGCGTTGTAATTTCCTAAAGTGTGTGTTTTAATGCTGACATGTGCGATATTCCACGACGCCCCTTGACCCCCTCCCCATCTGCTACCCGTATTTGTTTTTATTTCTCTCTTTAGCATATCTACAATCTACATGGAAATATGTCCAACTAACGAGGATTGTGGTTTGTTTTCAATGTGTGTGTGTGAATTGTACTTACGATAATCGGAAATAACGATTGCAATATGTGGAAGTAGACTAACGATGCGATGGAAGAATGTGATAAAAAGATCGTTTGTCGTACTCGTGTGAGAATGGAAATTGTGTTGAAGTCATGTGACGTTCGACGTCGTACACGTGGGGTTTTTTTATCGGGTTGATATGGGAATTTATGATAAGTATGTAAAAATGATGGGGGGGAGGGGGGTTGATGTTGGGTTTGGAAAGGTACTAGCGGGGAGAGAATTTGATGTTTTGATATAGGCGGATATGGGTTTTTTATTATTTTTGTGAGGGGGGGGGGGGTATGAATTTGAAAATGTGTAATATTTGGCGAAAAATGATTTTTTTCGAATCAAATTTTGTTAGAGACGAAAAACTGAAAATTTTCAGCTTTAGTTTCTAGTTTTTAGTTGCAATTTCAAGTTTCGGTTTCAGTTTCAGTTGATGATTTTTCAGTTTTTGTTTTCATTTCAGTTTTGGTGTCAATTTTTAGTTTCATTTCTCTACAAAAAAAAAATTACAGGAAAAAAACCAAACTTTTCAGGTATTTCAGTACATTCGTTTTTTGAAAAATTCAATTTGAAATTTTGAACATTTCTTTATAAGAAAAATATTTTGAAAAAAAGACGAAACGTCGACGACAACGAGAAAAATACAAAAAAATAATTAATAAAAAACATGCGACTGAATAAAAGCTGAAACTGAAAATCGTGAATTTTTTTAGACTCAGTTTTTGATTTTTCAGTTTTTTTCAATTCAGTGCTAGTTTTTATTCAGGTTTCAATTTCAGTTTTCAAAACTGAAACTGAAAACTAAAAAAAAAAACTGAAACTATTACCGGAACTGAAAAAGACTGAAAAAGTGAAAATTGAAAAATGAAACGAATTTCAGCCTTCAGGTTGAATTTTTTTAGTTTTTGTTTCTACCATTTTGCTTTTTTTTTCAACTTTTACATTGGTATTTTCATTCGAAAATTTGGTAAGGAATGAAAACTAGAACTGTAACCGAAAAAGTGAAAACTGGAACTGAAAAAGAAAGGAAAAACTAAAAACTGATAATTGAAAACTAGAACTGGAACTGAGAAACTGAAAATTGAAAGTGATGTCATTTTAGTTTTCCATCACTGAAGTTTCTAATTTCAAAGCTGCTATTTTTGATGGATGATAATGGGGTAACACTGATCGAGAAACTTTCTTTTTTGAAATAATCCACGAAAGACTTCATTTCTTTCAAATGAAAATTCCTCTTTTGAAAATTTTCCAATTTGGTATCCAAAGTCACCTATTTTCTTTCTTTATGTCATCTTTTCTATTTAAATCGAATGTTTGGCAACGTTGCGTTGCATTATTTATAAAATTTTTGTATAAAAAGCAATAAGTTTTGAAATTGGGGTTCATTAGAGTTTCAAAAGGATGTTTTATTTGATTGGAATTTTTTTGACTTGAATTTTCTATTTTGAAAATTGTTGATTTTTTGACGGGTAATGATGGCAACATTGTTTGGTATATTTTTTTGAAATTATGTCATTTTTTCAGATTGTAATTCTCTTCGAAAAATTGTCTTATTTGATAACATGATATTCTGAATCACTTATTCCCTTTCTTTATATTATATTCCTTCTTCAATTTTAATCAAATCTTTGGCAACATTGTTTCGTATGTTTTTTGAAATTATCAAATTTTTTCAAATTGAACTTTTTTTTGAAACATTTTCTTATTTGATGTCATTCCTTTTTTATGTTCATTCTGTAATTTAAATTGAATCTTTGGCAACGTTGCATTGCATTAATTATGAAATTTTTGTGTGAAAAGCGATAAATTTTGAAATTTAGTTTCGTTAGAATTTCAATAGGGCATTTCATTTGATTAAAAATTGATCATTTGAATTTTTTATTTTCAAAATTAGGTATTGATTTTTTGAAGTGGTGATGATGGCAACATTGTTTGATTTGTTTTTTTTGTTTGAAATTATCTCATTTTTTCAAATTGAAATTCTTTTTGAAAAATTTTCTTACTGTAAAATCACTTATTCTTTTCTTTATGTTCTTTCTCCAATTTAAATTCAATCTTTGGCAACGTTGCATTGCCTTAATAATGAAATTTTTTTCAAAAAGTAATAAATTTTAAAATTTAGTTTCGTTGGAATTTGAATAGGGTATTTTATTTGACTAAAAATTGATTATTTTCCGCTTGAATTTTGTAATTTTAAAATTGTTGATTTTTTTGAAGGTTGATAATGGCAACATTGTTTGGTATTTTTTTGTTGAAATTTTCTCATTTTTTTTCAAATTGAAATTCTCTCTGAAAAATTTCCTCATTTTTTTGATATCCACAATCTCCAACGTCAATGTTGTTTTTCATGTTACTAATTTCGTTTAATTCGAATACTTGGCAACGTTGCTTTAATTATTTTATCCACTGAAAATTTAATTCAACTATCTACCTACCTTTTTATGCAGCTCCTTCCACGTCCAAAAGAAACTTTTCTTCATCAAAACTCAAAAGTGACAGTTTTTCCATTTCAAATTTTATATATTTTTCTATGTTTGGCAACAATGCAATCGCGTAATCCTGCAAGTTTCATGTATTGTGAAAAAAATATGAAATGAAATCTACTATTTCATTGGATCCATTATATTTCTAGTAATTATTTTCCTTTCAATTCAAATCAAACTGATATTTGGCAACATAGCTGAAAAAATTGCTATCTTTCTATAACTACTTCTTTATCGTTATCTAACGTGAATACCTATACGAGTAATGAAGCTGATAATTCGATAAATGGATTCAAAAGTGGATTCTAAACTAAAACAAAAACGACGATTCATTCATTCGAAACTCACGTCGAATTTAATAAAACGAAATTCATTTTACATATTTTTTTGTTTATTTATTCACGATGATGTCGACATAGCCTATACAAATGTATTTCTAATACGTACGTAAAATATAGACCACCTTCCACCATCTCATCGAAATCCAATTTAGTTGACATTTCTCTACGGAATTCGCAATTTTTGCTCTGTTAGTAGTTGCTTTTCCTTGTTTTGTTTATCGTTTGTGAGTGTTTTTATTACTTTTTTTTTTTTCGTTCGTTAGTTATGGTTTTTATTCTTTCTCGTATCTATTTATTATTATTTTTTTTTTCGTTTATATTCAAAAAACTTTCTACCTGCCTGTCTCTATATAATATTTATATCGCAGTGGTAAAGTTATTTACGACGGCAATTATTATCAAAGTCAATATTACTTGTGTAAATAAATCATAACAATATTAAGACTTTATGGTAACAAGTAAGACTGTATTGAAGACTTATTTTATTGAGTAATTTCTACGTAGCATAGTGTCTACGAAAACAACAATCTCTGATTGCGTTTACGCTATTTAGTTACTTTATTCCTTTTTTTTTTTTTATTTTTAATCATTGCATTGCCTTTTTACCTTTTTTTCTCTTTTTATTTTGTTTTCGGTAGCTAAGACTGATGATTTTTATGCTTTAAGATATACCTCCCCCTACGTGTAGCTTCGTTTATTTATGCTTGAGTAATATTGATTTGTGAGTTTTATTCAATTTCGTTTTCACTCTTCTCTCTTATCCTTCTTATATACTATTTTTCTCATCTATTGTTTTATTTTAGCTAATTTTTGTTCACGTGTACGTGTCTATTGTGAGTTCTTATACGTAGATAGGTTTTATTAAGTGTATTATGTTTTTTTTTTTAACCATTCGATATAGAGCAAGGGTATGTTGGTGTTTGCCTCGCGAAGTAACGTGGTATCTAGATTCAAATTTTTCCTCCTTTCGTGGCGATTTATCGCCCATTAGAGTAAGTAGCCGAGTACAATAGAGTCAATAGTTTAGAATATCCGTTGTAAAACCCTTTATTCCATTTTTATTATTTCTCGATATAAAAATGACAGGAGCGAAATGCTAAAAGCATGTTTTTTTTATTTGTTATAACATTTAGACACATGGTTGAGCTTAACGATACCATTGGTCTAGCTCATCATAAGTCGTTAAATTTGTTGTATTGTTTCTAATATTTATAGTATTACCTCCAACCATCCGCCATATTGCATTTACCCTTATTATTTTTATTTTTTAAAACTCTATCTTGGCGTTTTGTTTTTTTTTAATTACTACATTATCGAACATTCCTCATCTTGATGTTGTAGACTATTTTTTGCCATATTTGGTGAAAATTTCACAGCGTTTTGCTTACTTAATTAAATTTTACTATAATTAAACTATTTAGCAGTAAATATTTTGGGTCTTGAGAATATTATGTTAAGATATTTGTTAAGGCTTTGTAAGATTTAACTATTTTTTTCCCCCCATACGTGTAAAATTTACCCAATTGTTTGGATGGGTATTTTTTCTGTATCGGATTTTCTATTTTTTTTTTTTTTTTTTGTAGTAAGAAGTATTACATTATAGAGAAAGTATGGTACCGGAGTAACTGTCACCGAAACGAAACTATAAAATGGTTTCAAAAAAATTTATTCGAGTAGCAACCATTATGAGAGTAATTTTCGTATGACGAATTTATTAGACGAGATTCGCTTTTAAAGCTACTCGTCTTATAGACAATTTTTTTCTTTAACCATTTAACTAGTGAAATTTATGCTATTAAAGATAATCAATTTTTTTCTTAGTTTTTTTTTTTAGTTCTGTTTTGGAGTATACGATACTACGATATGGAAAATTTTTAATCGAAAAGCACAATCGATGAACGCTTTCGACTAGTCGACGTCCGAATTTTATTTTAAAATGATATTTAAGCAGTTGTACTTTGAAAGAAATCAAAATTTTTTACTTACATTACGTTGCCCATCTCAATAGTACCTCTTTTTTTCCACAAAATCCAATCTGTGTTCATTTCGTAAATCTATACTAGGATTAACGTGCTATATTTCGTTGTTGTGTATCTATGTGTTGTGTATCTAGGCACGTTATCAGTACGTTGCTTTTTTTTTTTTATAAATACAATGTAATCCATTTTTTTTTTTTGATACCGGAAAGATTATTTTAATGCTCAAATGTCTCATCTCAGGTGTATAATGGTACCAAGAATGGTTTTTTAATTACTAATTTTCTACTGTAACTCGTCGTAGTGTAAAGTATTGTTCTTTTTTTTTGTAGTGTGCGAAAAAATGGCAAACTAAAATCATGTATAATTTGCTCATGTTACAAAATACCGAATAGACTGTTTTTTGGCGAATAAATTCCTAATTTTGTATGGTCTCGTTAATGTTATAAGGTAATAGCTTATACGCTTGTTAAGATTATGTGGTTTTTTTTCTTAAAAATTTTTGTCTTGTTTTCCTCTTCCATGAAAATGTTAAATGGAACGATACGTTTTTCAGAAAAGCAATATTTTAAATAACTTTCACAAGTACAAATGTAACCACCTTAAACGTCTTTTTTTGTGTATTAATTAGCACGATGCTACAGCATTGTGTCGAAATGTTATTAATGTCATATTCCATACAGGGTTTTTAAATCTCTCGTATAAACTGAAAAGTTACATAGGAAAGCTTGTAGTTTTGTACTTTTACAAAGGATACGTTTTTTTTATACTATTAATCATTTTTAATACAGATTTGTATTTATTATTATAAACGTTTTGAGTTTCTTTTTTCATGTTTAAGAGTAAATGTAGCCTATTTCTGCGTTTATTAATAAAAGTTCTAAGATATGGTTTGTTTTCATTTACCAATTTCAAAGGATAGATTTTGTTTTTCCCTCAACTGGATACGGAGTGGAGTTATTGAAAGGAAACTGTTTTATTGAATCATGAATCGATGGTTAAATCTTGTCAATACAACTCATTGGTACGTCAATAGAAATTGAATATTTATTGCAAACTAAATCAGTTTTTCAAAAAAATCTATCGACGATTTCAGAAAATTGAGCTGATTGTTGCAATGTGTAAACAAAATGGAAGTAATTAAAAGTAGACGTGTTCAAGTTCGGTAAACGAATGTTTAATTTAATCGTCTACGAAGGAGTAAATTAGCTTGCTTCGAACTGACGAAGAAGCATCAAACTGTGTTCTCTCAACGTTAAAAATTTAGGTAAAAATTAAAATCTGATCAAATTTTTCACTTCGAATGATATTGTTTCACGTCGAATAATAGACTTGATATCTCATACCAATGAAGTACTTGAAGAATTCAAAAGTAAACCTATTTACTTCGGAGGATCGACAACAAATGGACAGATTATGCGATAAGATAAAAGATACGCAGCTTGTTACAGCATGGCTGATGGTATACGGTTTACCTACGATAATGAACAACAAAAAATCTAGACCATAAATAAATGTATTATGTATTATACATAAACATACAGAATAAGGCATAAAATCCAAGATCGACAACAATCTAAATTACGTAAAATGTATAGAAAAACAGTGAAATGTTATTTCACTCTTTAGTTTTTTCGTCATCAGGAGTTTTTTCGTCATCATCAAAATCATAACCATACGCGTTCATTTGACTTCTTTGCAACACATCCATTCTTTCACTTAATATCCTGATTTCTTCACACAACATGCATAGTTTATTTTCCACTTCAATCTCCTGAAATGCAAAATTATTTAAATTACTCAATGAATTTCTTCACGTTATGAATGGTCATTAATTTAGAGCCAAACTTTACCCGACGACGAGCTGAAGATGTCCAAAATCCTAGTTTAGTAGTATCTTTAGGCGTAAATTGACGTGTTGGCTTTGGGGGGAGACAAGCTTCTAAAGCTTTGGCTACACGGTTACGCACTTCACGCAATTCATCTTCAGAAATATCGTCAAAGATATTACCTTTTTCCCTACAAAAAAACGTATACGTACAATGTAATTACGAAATTTTGAGAGTTGAAATTTATTAAGGGCCGATTCCGCATACTTTTTTGCATAACCTGCCCCGTCTTAACTTCCATAAGAGCAATGTTAAACTTTAATCGTTTAGATCTAGAGATCTACTGGACGAAAATTGATGAAATTTGAAATATATATACTTTGAAACAATTAGAAAAATCTCTCGCATCG
>FIZU01040069.1:0-26339 GCA_900064475.1 Pseudococcus longispinus | reverse complement strand
TAAGGACCAACTTCCACTGGATAATTTAAAATTCGGTGCTCAGGGCCAAATCACCCTATAAACCAAGCTATGCTCTTTTCGAGATGAGATTCCGCTTGCCTTTTATGCATTAAGATAGCTTGCATGATTGATTATACTTCAATTGTCTCGTATGAGATGAGAACGTGGTATTTGTTTCCTGTCGAAGGAAAAAGTCTAAGAAATGTTTCATCTTTTTTTCAAAGATGACAAATAAATGATACTTACGATCAATGAAACGTGATCGTTGATCAGTTAATGATGAAATAACGCTGCTTCGGAAATTGCTATTTGCTTTTCTTCTCCGATTGAAATGTCTAAGATTACCTAAAGAAAAATAAAAAGCATTTAGGATTAATTAATACGATATAATTAACGAGTATTTTTTTCCACAGGTGTATAAAGATAACGAATTATACTATTATATTGATGGTTATGATGTATCTAAATCAAATTGGATGAGATATGTGAATCCGGCCTACTCATCGGAAGCACAAAACCTAATAGCTTACCAATATGAGGTCAGAATTTGATGAGAATTATTATTATTTTTAAAATCATTGCTGTGTTTCATGAGCTTTACGTTTAATTAGTTTTCTTCAATTTTTTTTCATTCCAGTCAAATATTTACTTTTACACTATTCGAACAATTCCTAAAGATGAAGAATTATTGGTATGGTATTGCAAAGAATTTGCCGAAAGACTGAAATATCCGTTGACCGGAGAACTGATGCTGCAGCAAATAAGAAGTACGTTTCAGACAACCCTTTTTTCAGGAGGAAATACTGCTGAATCGAACAAAAAACTAACATCGAGTTTATTTACAGGGCAAACGATAAGTATGCAACCAGTCCAACCTTGCAGATCGCCTCGTGCCGAATTCACGCCTCAAGTTGTGCAAACGACAATAGAAGTGGCCGAAGAAACCAAAAATATTGATACGTTACCGGTACAAAGTGGAGAATTAGTATCATCGAAAGATTGTCAAAACGGATACGATCAACTGAATTCGGTTCGTTCGGACGAAGGTTACCATAGTCATGGATTCCATGATGAATCACTAACACCACCGTACGGATGTGTTGATTCAGACGACAGTGATAATTATATTTTAGACTTCAGGTAAGTACCTATTTATGCTTGCTCGAATCGCGAATTACGATAATGGATGAAAAATTAATCTATTTCCTTTTTTCAATTCGCAGTAAAAAACAAACTCGACCTAGCGAAGCAGAAGACCACGACGGCACGGCAATGGAAACGGACGAACAAGTCCTAGATCGAAACGAATACAGAAAAGTGAAAATAAAAATGTCGAAAGCTTCGTCCTACTGTACGAACCGCACAACGACGCATTTAACGAAAGAAATTTCGCCAGAAAACAAAGAAAATAACTCTCCGCAAGTGATCACCGTCGTACCACATCCTAAAACCAGCGTCGAAGAAGACATGACGAATTTACGACTTCAAACGCAATCGCCACCATTGTCGCCGACCGAAAAAGCTTACTCGTATAAGAAATCGCAAAGGTACGGATGTGCACCGGTCAGTCCGGACTCAACGGCTCAGCCGGATTCGCATTGTTCGTTATCTCCGAACACGATAACGCTTGTTCCTCAACGATCTCCACCACCTTCGCCACCGTATCAACCAGAAGAACCTTCTTATCAGTCACATTCCCCTCATCAAGTGATTTACACTTCGTACCAAATAAACGTACAGCAAAATGGTGTTCCACCGCCGACATCGTATTCACCTCCGACGTCGTCCAATATACAATACCAATACCCACCTCCTTCGTTTGGTATCAATTTGTCGACGCCGCTGCATCATATTTTAACTCCTGTACCACCGGTTCATCATCCGTTACCGTCTCATCATTCCTGTTCTTCGCCGGGATCCATGTCTCCGGATGAAGGTCCTTGTCATAGTCCGACCAACTCCAGGGGATATAAATCGCTACCGTATCCTTTGAAGAAGAAAGATGGCAAAATTAATTACGAATGTAACATCTGTATGAAGACCTTCGGTCAGCTGTCTAATTTAAAAGTGCATTTAAGAACACATTCGGGTGAAAGACCTTTTCAATGTAATACTTGCTCAAAAACCTTTACGCAATTGGCCCATCTGCAGAAACATCATTTAGTTCATACAGGTGAGTAAGATGCTGGGCATGATTCAATCAGATTACACTTACCTTTAATTTTTAATCGAATGAATGCAGTTGAAGAGAAATATAACGGAAATGAAAGAAATTACTTTCGATTTTACAATCTTTAAAGTAATATCATCCAATAATTCTACAATCGCACACCAATTATTAAATTTCATCTCAAAAATTTCGCGAATGAAATGAATCCATGATCTGATTAAAATTAGCATGCGCCATGCGGTTTGTTTATGCGTTTTGTTGCATTTTTCAATCAGTGTTGCCACTTAGTGGCCACGTTCAACAGTGTTGCTATTTCGGAATTTTTTTGAATTTTAATTATCGTTAACAAGAAATTTGAAAGAAATGCATTATTTATCATTATTTTTGTACGAATGCTTTTATTTTAATCTTAAAAATATTTCTATTTATGTTTACAGGTGAGAAACCACATCAATGTGATACTTGCCATAAACGATTCAGCTCTACGTCAAATTTAAAAACACACAGAAGACTTCATTCGGGTCAAAAACCATTCGCATGTGATTTATGTCACGCGAAATTTACTCAGCTGGTTCATTTGAAATTACATAAAAGATTACATACGAATGAAAGACCTTACATATGTACGACATGTGGGAAGAAGTACATAAGTCACAGCGGATTGAGGTATGTTTCAATTTTTTTGATAATTCAATTCATTAATGACTGCGAAGATTCGACGAATGTATTCATAATTATTAATTAATATTTTTTTCGTATCGCAGAACTCATTGGAAGACTACATCTTGTCGACCTTCAAGTATTCAACAACAACAAGAAGTTCCATTTTAAAGTTCAACGAGATATTGATAAGTTTACGAAGGATCTCACTATAGCTGTGCGAATGCGATAAGTTTCCTGAAATAACTTTTATTTTTGGTCGAATACCTATTTCCCTATTTAATCGAGTTGACAATTGCGCTCAAAGGTGTCAAGCTATGGCGCTTGATTGCATACGAAGATTGAAAATGTTTCAAGAATTTAATTATGACGCTTTTATTTATGCTAAAATTATTGTTGATAACGTGTAACTTTTGTTTGTTTGTTTTTTCTTAGAGCTACTATACTTTTCGTTTTTCCTTTTTATTTTGTTAATATTGTAACATAGTAGGATTTTCTCCGATTATTTATTTTGCTATATCCCGTAACGGTTATGGTTAAAAATTGCGATGTTCCTCTTATTGGTAATAATAATTTATAGAAAATTTTGAGTAGATAATCTACTATGTATAGATTTGATTTATCTAAGTTATTTAACGTTTATGATCTCAATCAACGTTTGTTTTTCTTCCCATTTATATAATTTAAAAAAAAAACAACATCGTGTACGATAGAGAAGGAATAACACAGTGTGTAAATTGTAAAGTATTTATGTACAAAAGAATAGGAAAAAATGTAAAAAAAAAAAGAGAACAAAATTCACATCTGTTTATTTTCTACAATGTTGGATAATTTATTGGAAAATGTGTAAATAATACCTTGTAATATCATTACAAAAAGGTATCAAAAAAATTTAATTGATAAACGCTAGCTGATTTTTCATTTCAAACGTTAGTTAAATTTGACTATTTATTGTAAATCAGTTTGCGTTTGAATTGAAATAGCATTATTTGTTCAAGTTTTTTGTGTGGTTTACACTTCTCATTAATGTAGCAATAAAGCTATAAAAAAATAATCAAAATAAAACAAATTATCAAAACTAAATTTAAACGATAAATACGACAGCGTATTATTTGTTATCGTCTTTACTTGCTTTTACAAAATCTCGAGTGTATTCCATTTAAAAAATTCATCAGCTTTGAACAATAAATGCTTGAACTATCCCCCCGGTTAATTTAACGATGCATTTTTAATTTATGTTTATTTATTTATTTACGTACTATGTGTACTATAAAATTGAAAAATTACAAACTTTCTAGTTATTAAAAAATTGTATGTTCTTTTAAAGGCTGATGTAATTTAATGTTGATGCAATAAAGAAGTAGTTATCAAAATTCGTCTATAATTTTGTCATGAGAAATTATCCGCTAGAAGATTCAGAGCTGGAGCGTTTCTTGTGTTTTTTATGCTTCTTCTTTTTCTTCTTGTGTTTTTCTTTCTTCCTTTTTTTCTTCGAGTGTTTTTCTTTCTCGTCTTTTTCATCGTCCGATTTTTTTCGTTTTTTTGTTTTTTTTTCTGCTGTTTTCAGCTTTTCTTTCAGTTCTTGTTCGCGTAACTGAATTAGAGGAGTTATATATTCGTCGTCTTCGCTACTAGTGCTGTCAACATCTAGAACAATATCTTTATTCGGATCTACTTTTATGAAATTTCTGCATTGAAATGTCAGATGTCCAGGATACCCGCATTTTTTGCAAGCAGCTCGGGGGTCTTTATTTTGCGGTATGAGCCGGTTAACCAGTTCTGGATCCATACCTGATTTGATAACATACAACGATGATATTAGAGTGATGTAGAAACGAGAAAGATAGACAGAATGGAATCCGATATTGCTGGAAGAACTTCAAAATGATCTTCTGCAAGTGATAAATTTAATGAAACACTTACTTTATCAGGTAGTTTCCAGGTCAATCTACCTATGGTTGATTTCGGATGGTGCCGATAACATTCACGATATAACTTTCATAACTTCAATTGGAATTTTTAGACATGGATGGATACAGAATGAAATAAAACAGAAATAAGAATAAATAATTCAAAAACTGGCGACGTTTTTTACAAATTTTCACAATTTTCACCAAAATTTTCGGTGTTTGATAATTTTTCCAGCGTTGCAAATTGTTTACAATTTTTTTTGTTGGCTTTCAAAATTGAGATAACAGCATTTCACTAACTCGATCTAGCGTTCAAAAAGTTAACTAGAAAAAAACTATCCAGGTTTTCTTTTATAAATCCTTGAAAATTCATATCATCAACGGTTTCTGGAAAAACAAAGATGAATAATGATGTATTGAAGTATAAAAATGTAAATTAATTAACCCTTTTGGTGTTATTTTGTATGAGTTATAATCAGTAATTATTAGTTATATCTCAAGTTATTGTTTTCATAATGTAGTTTTTTCTAAATTTGTATCTAAAGTATGCTGCGTTTGAATCCAAATACGCTTTACAAAATCAACAACAATCCTTTTGGGAGAAGTAAACAAGTAAGAAAAATATAATTCGAATGATAATTTTTTTGTTAATTTTATGCACAATGATATCTTTAATGAGAAATTAGAACCACCTTATGTAATTGATAAAGAAGTCACTATATTTTTATTTTAATTGTGTGTAGGAATTTGATATCTACTATGGAGATATTCTCGGAACCGGAGGATTTTCCACCGTATATCGCGCGAAATGTAGAAGAACCGGAGAAGATGTAGCTGTCAAGGAGGTATGATTCAAGATTTATTTCAATTTTGGATTTGTTAGATTGTTTTTATCGTATCCTTTAAATCAGATTAAAAAAGATGTCATACTCAAAGAAGGATTACTCGAAAGAGTAACTCAGGAGATTAATATTCAAGCGGAATTGGATCATTCTGCCATATTAAAGTTATACACTGCGTTTGAAGATGCAGACCATATATACATCGTTTTGGAATTATGTTCGAATGGAGAGCTACGGAAATATGTACCGATGCTTTCTGAAAAAGAAGGTATGTAATCAAAGTTGATTAATTACTAGGAAAAATAGAAAAGTATAAATAATCAGATCGATTTTTATTTTCAGTCAGAAAATTCATGAAACAAATTGTCGATGGACTGATCTATTTACACGGTAAAAACATTCTTCATCGAGATGTTAAATTATCCAATATTCTTCTCAATGAAGATATGGAAATAGTAAGTATCTCAATTCAAAATTATGTTTGTACATTGGCAGAAAATTAATTTTATTATCACGTCCTCAGAAAATTGCCGATTTTGGACTAGCAACTAAATTATTACATCCGGATGAAAGACATATGACAATGTGTGGCACGCCAAATTACATTTCTCCTGAGGTTCGTTTCATATTGATTAATTAAATTTACCTTTAGGAATTCTACTAAATAAAATTTTCAATATTCAGGTAGTTTCACGTAAAACTCACGGATTCGAAGTAGATTTATGGAGTCTGGGGATTCTTCTGTATACCTTATTAGTTGGTCGACCTCCGTTCGAAACCGATACCGTAAAGAGTACCTTGACCAGGGTGATTGCTGGTGATTACTTCGTAAGCGCAAAGTTTAATTATTCAATCTTCACGTTTAAAAAAAAATTATATTATGATATTTAATGTCTAGATGCCACCACATTTATCTCAGCCAGCTAAGAATTTGATTAGTTGCCTGCTGCAGAAAAATCCGTGTAATAGACTGAATTTACATGAAGTTTTACAACATGCTTTTTTCACCGAAGATGACTCATTCACTAGACAAGTAAGTTATTTTTAATTTCCAATTTCATAAACGATATTTTAATTCACTGTTTTCATTTTATAGAAATGGATAAGTACTGATAGCGGATTCGATACCGGAACCGTATCATCATCGAACAACATTTCTTCGAAATTTCATTCTCTTGATCGTAAACAACATTCTCATTGTTCGGACGGGTATTACTCTTATGACACGCCAAAGCTTCCTAGACGTTGCAGGTATTTTCAAAGGTTTTTTACTTGTACTTTTCCATTTACGAAACTAAATTCGAATTTTGATTTTAGATCTCAAGAAAGAAAAATTCCCGAATCGAGAGACGAAATGATCGATGTATGCATCGATAAAATGACTAATTTTGACAAACGTCTACAAAACTATAATCATGATTTATATTCTAACCAAGATCTTCCTAAAAAGCACCTCGACAATAATAAAAATTACAAAAACGAATACCACGTGGAATTCGGGCCTCCGAACGGTAAACCGAGTTGTCAGATGTTTTGCGAAAATGAAATACTGAACAGACAAAATTGCAATTGTTTAGAATGTAAATATAAAATAGAAAAAAAGCGAGACGATTCAAAAAATTCAAATTCGTGTCAATATTTAACCAGTAATTGCTGCCCAAGTGATAAACCACCTTCGGAATGTAATTGTAAATCAGCAACGTCGGATCCAAGAGTTGAAAATCTTAACCACTTACGAACATCTTCATCCGAATCTGTTTTCACTGCCGATACCGTGAAAGTAACCCCTTTTAATACAGAAAGACTGAAATCAACCAGACATCGGAGCAAAAACGTAATTCTATCGATTTTAGAGAACGGAGAAGTTTGTATTGAATTTCTACGCAATAAATCGAAAAAAGAAATCGTCGTTGAAGTCTGTCGAATTACGAAAAATGGCTTAAAAGTAAGTGCCTTTTATTCATTTTCTTAAAATTTTTAACTACTTTTTTTTACTAATTTTGTATATTTTACAGATGTCGGTTTACTATCCAAATAAAGGTCGAGGTGTACCGCCTTCAGATAACCCACCGCCGATGCCAACAAACGGAGCCGATGCTGTTTTCAACTGTGAAACATTATCCAAAGAAAATTGGAAAAAATACACATATGCAGCTCGATTTGTCGAAATGGTTCAAACCAAAACTCCTAAAATAACTTTGTATACAGAAAAAGCAAAATGTGTTTTGATGGAAAATAAACCAGATCCAGATTTTGAAATTATTTTCTACGAAGGTTCGTATTTTGAGTTTTTTTCATTCAAATTATTTCGAGAAATTAATATTTTCATTTTTCAGGGGCCAAAATTACGAAATCGAGGAAAGGTATAAAACTTACGGATAATAATGGTGTAATATGCGTGCTCAACGATACGGGCCAAGAACAAACCATGAATTCTCGTCAAAAAGAGCAATATTTATATTTCAAACAGGTATTTGATGCCAAGCTCTCTTTAAAAATATTTTTTCAAATTAGAATATATAAATTAATCTAAGTTTGTATTTTTTCCAGTGCTTTGATTATTGTCGTATAATCGAAGAAAAGCTGTCTTCAACGTGTTCATTGACGGATACATTTTTCAAAGTTTTCCCAGCTATTTTAGGTAAAAAGCCGGTGGTAAAAGAGAAAGATTCTTTGTGGGATGGTTACAGCGAATCGCCTAATTTATTTCATAGCACAAAATATGCGACGTGAAGTGTAAATTTGAGTTTTACGCAATTTTGTATCATTTTATTATTGCTTAAGTTTTTTTTTGTATTCTTTTCTCGAAAGTATTCAGCTCAGTATTTCTTAACTCTGGTTACCAAAGAATTATTTTGTGTATATGGTATATGCAATTGTATTAAACAAATCAAATTTGTCTCAACATTTTTGTATTAAATGTATTGTGAGTTTTTTAATTTGATTTTAATTCCTCGAAGATTTAAAAATATATCGCGCTAAATTTCAATTTTTAACTGATCAATCAAGTTCAAGTACAGTTATAAATTTTTTATCAACGGCCAATAGAAAGGAAGTTGAGTTGGCAGCGCTAACAACGAAAATAACAGAACTAATATGATAACGTCATTGCCATTATCATTTTTCGAAAACAGGCTGAAGTTGAAAGTTCTTTCAAAGGATGGTCAAGTTTTTCGATTCCGCAAGTGAAATAATGAGAAATAATTACTCGTTTCTTGAATATTTGATGTGCACTATCAATGTCAAATCTCTTTTTTTATCGAGCTTAATTCTTCAATAAATATGTGTGCTGAAAACGTTTTGATGAAATGATCTTCATTCCCAATTTTTTATCTCTTCAAACTGTGTAAGTATAAGTATTATTAATAGTTTCAATTAGTCTCGCATTGAAAGGAAATCCTTGACTAACATTAAAAAAATTCTGTTTAGGATTTTTTAACCTGAACCATTAGAATAACGAACATTATACATCAGACTGTAAAATTGCATCATAACGTCAAAATGGAAGCATTAATTCCCGTTATCAATAAACTTCAAGACGTCTTCAATACCGTCGGTTCAGATGCTATTCAATTACCTCAGATCGTAGTAGTCGGTTCTCAGAGTTCTGGTAAAAGTTCTGTAATTGAAAGCTTAGTTGGTAGATCGTTCCTACCCCGAGGTACCGGAATCGTAACAAGAAGGCCATTAGTCCTACAGCTGATCTATTGTCCTAAAGACGATCGCGATAAAAGATCTTCAGAGAATGGAATCATCACCGCCGAAGAATGGGGCACATTTTTACACACGAAGAATAAAATATACACGAATTTCGATGAAATTCGTAAAGAAATCGAAGCTGAGACAGACCGTATGGCTGGAGAAAACAAAGGAATTTCTTCGGAGCCCATTACATTGAAAATATACTCTCCCAAGGTGTTGAATTTAACTTTAGTTGATTTACCTGGGTTAACCAAGGTTCCTGTTGGTGATCAACCGGAAGATATAGAAGCACAAATCAAATCATTAATTGTAAAATACATTAGTAACCCTAATTCTATCATTTTAGCTGTAACTACTGCCAATACGGATATGGCTACAAGTGAGAGTCTGAAATTGGCCAAAGACGTGGATGCCGATGGTAGAAGAACATTGGCTGTTATCACGAAGCTGGATTTAATGGATGCTGGTACAGACGCCGTAGAAATTCTGTGTGGTAGAGTGATACCCGTCAAGCTTGGAATTATCGGTGTCGTCAACAGATCTCAACAAGATATCATGAATAATAAATCCATAGCGGATACTTTAAAAGATGAAGCTGCTTTTCTACAACGTAAATATCCCACTCTGGCTAATCGCAACGGAACGCTTTATTTGGCAAAAACGTTGAACAGACTGTTAATGAGACATATTCGAGACTGTTTGCCTGATTTAAAAACTAGAGTTAACGTTATGGTGTCTCAGTTTCAAACTTTATTGAATTCGTACGGCGACGACGTTTCTGATAAAAGTCAAACTTTGCTGCAAATCATCACGAAGTTTGCATCAGCCTATTGTTCAACTATAGACGGTACAGCTAGAAATATCGAAACAACGGAGTTATGCGGAGGTGCTCGGATTTGCTACATTTTTCATGAGACTTTCGGCAAAGCGTTAGATTCCATTCACCCCTTGACCGGGATATCCAAAATGGATATTTTAACCGCCATCAGAAACGCCACCGGTCCTCGGCCGGCTCTTTTCGTACCTGAAGTATCTTTCGAACTTTTGGTTAAAAGACAAATTCGTAGATTAGAAGAACCTTCGCTGCGATGTGTTGAATTGGTACATGAAGAAATGCAACGTATTATTCAACACTGTGGCATCGAATCGCAACAAGAAATGTTACGGTTTCCGAAACTGCACGAGAAAATTATCGACGTTGTTACGCAACTACTCCGTAAAAGATTGCCAGCTACAAATACGATGGTTGAAAATATCGTTGCTATCGAGTTAGCTTATATTAACACAAAGCATCCAGATTTTCATAAAGAAGCTGCGATCGTTGCTTCCATAGTAAATCCTGAAGAAAATCATCTCTCAGAATTCAATCAACAAAATAATCGTAAATTATCCGAAAGGGAACAGCGGGATTGCGATGTTATCGAACGTTTAATCAAATCGTATTTTTATATCGTTCGAAAATCCATACAAGACAGCGTACCTAAAGCTGTAATGCATTTTTTGGTCAACTTTATCAAAGATAATTTACAATCCGAATTGGTTACCCATTTATATAAATCGGAACAAGCTGAAGATCTACTTAATGAATCTGAGCATGTTGCTCAAAGACGTAAAGAGGCTGCAGATATGCTAAAAGCTTTGCAAAAGGCTAATGTGATTATTAGTGAAATCAGAGAAACACATATGTGGTAATTTTTATCAATTGTATTTTGTTTAGGGAACATTTTTTATTGTAGTTTTTATCTCAAGCGTGATTGTTACTATTTTATAAGCTTTGAGAGCCTATGTAGTTTGTTACGTTGGTCATTTACTGTTCATAATAAATTATACCTATTACGTATATGAAATTTTTCAAATGAATAAGTGATTTTATTTTAATATGAAACGTCAAAGTTGAAACTTTTGGCATCTTGGCAGTTCTTCTTGACCAATAATTCATTTCATTGTTTCTTTCATCTCGCATGGGTAAAAATTAAAATAAAATAACAATACTAAATGCTCAATCAGAGATGGGCAAATCGCGGGAAAAAATATGAGATCTGATTAAATCAGATCAAGATCGCGATCTTTGATCTTATCTTGTTCAAAATTTTTTGATCTGATCTTTATCTGATCTTGCCAAAAATTTGGCGATCTGATCTCTTCAAAAAAAAAAAATTATAGAAGTTTTTAAATATTTTCTAGGTTCAAAATAGTCTGGCAAAATGTCTGAAAGTCAATTTTTCAATTTGAAAAAAATTTAAATTGTTTGTCTGACAAAACGTCTAAAAGTCAACATTATATTTGAAATTTTCCAAGTTCAAAAAGTCGATAAAAATCGAAACAAAAAATTCAAGTCCAAAAAAGCCTGACAAAATGTCTAAAAGAAAAGTCATCGTAAAGGAATTGGACAATTAAAATGTACAAAATATCAGGATTGCCTCAGCCATAAGACATATCCATGTCAAAAAGATCGCGAAAAATATCAAAATGATAGCGACACCACACTGACCCAGGAATTTCTAATGAACTTTTCAGTTTTCGGTGAACTGAACTGAAAAGTGAAAAGTGTATTCGAAATTCTGTGCCATTGTAAAACACAATCTATAATATGCTTCAATTTGATGAATTTGAAAATTGATCTTTTTTGAAAAAGATCGCGATCTGCTTGATCTGATCTCACTGATTTTTTCGTGATCTGCCCATCTCTGGCTCAAGCATCAAACTATAGACAGTTGCTCAAACAGAACAGAAACAACAGCAAACTGAAAACTGCAAACTTGGGTTTAAAAATAAAAAAAAAAACAAAGTTCCATTATTCATTCAAAGTTCAAGAATTCTAGGAAAGGAGCGCTAGTTACCTTAGTTACTTTTTCTTTCAATATTTTTCCTTTCTGTGTTTTTCCATTTCACAGATGTTAAAACTTGGAGTCTTGGAGGGATCTACAAACGAAAATGATAAAGAACCAAAAACTTTGAATTGAAAGTGTGATATATAATTTTCATTCAATTTTTTCTTTTTGTATGAACTTGAAAATAATCGATGAATGTTTAATTTTTGTACTTCATTGTGCGATATTCGGTTTCTAGATGAACTAGTTCTGCATAGAGAATCGGTATTTAATGCAAAAATGCTTTTAGTTTGCTTCCAGTTGTTTTAGTATTTTAATTTTTCATCTTATACCATAATGTAAGTTAATTATATTATTATTCAGTTATTTAAATTTACTGCCCTTTCTTAGTTTAGACCTCATAATCATACATTTTTTCAGTTACACTGAAAGTGTTTTTGTATGAGGGTGCATATTCAACATTGCATAATTAAAGTGAAAATACATTTAAGAATTCTATTAATTTGTTGCAGATTACCCATCTTCTCATTGCAGCGCATTTGATAATAGTCATACGTAAATATGGAAGCTCTAATTCCAGTCATCAACAAATTGCAAGATGTTTTTAATACAGTCGGTTCAGATGCCATTCAACTACCTCAAGTTGTCGTCGTTGGTACTCAAAGTTCTGGTAAAAGTTCGGTGATTGAAAGCCTCGTCGGTAGATCATTTTTACCTCGAGGTACTGGAATCGTCACCCGAAGACCATTAATATTACAATTGAACTATTGCCCCAAAGAAGATCGCGATAAAAGGAGTGCCGAAACAGGTACTTTGAACGTGGACGAATGGGGATCATTTTTACACACGAAAAATAGAATCTACACGGATTTCGATGAAATTCGTAAAGAAATCGAAGCGGAAACCGATCGAATGGCTGGAGCTAATAAAGGAATTTGCCCAGAACCGATAATCTTGAAAATATATTCTCCTTCTGTGTTGAATCTTACTTTGGTCGATTTACCAGGGTTGACCAAAGTTCCAATAGGTGATCAACCGGAAGATATCGAGTCGCAAATTAAATCTTTGCTCGTCAAGTACATCAGTAATCCTAATTCGATTATATTGGCGGTAGTAACAGCCAATACGGATATGGCTACTAGTGAAAGTTTGAAAATAGCCAAAGACGTAGATGTAGACGGTAGAAGAACGCTTGCAGTAGTTACTAAATTAGATCTAATGGATGCCGGTACAGATGCTATAGAAATACTGTGCGGTAGAGTAATCCCAGTAAAATTGGGTATAATTGGCGTTGTGAATCGATCTCAGCAAGACATCATGAATAATAAATCAATCACCGATGCATTAAAAGACGAAGCTGCTTTTCTTCAAAGGAAATATCCTACTTTGGCCAATCGTAACGGAACGCCTTACCTTGCCAAAAGTCTGAATCGACTTTTAATGCGACACATTCGCGATTGTTTGCCCGATCTCAAGACCCGAGTCAACGTCATGGTATCGCAATTCCAAACACTTCTCAGCTCTTACGGCGATGACGTCTCAGATAAAAGTCAAACCTTGTTACAAATCATCACAAAGTTCGCATCGGCGTATTGTTCGACCATCGAAGGTACCTCGAGAAACATCGAAACGACCGAATTATGCGGCGGAGCTAGAATCTGTTTTATATTTCACGAAACTTTCGGTCGAGCTTTAGATTCCATCGATCCTTTAGCCGGTCTTACCAAGATGGATATATTAACCGCTATTCGAAACGCCACCGGGCCTCGTCCGGCTCTTTTCGTACCCGAAGTATCCTTCGAGCTTTTGGTAAAACGTCAAATTCGCAGATTAGAAGAACCGTCGCTCCGGTGTGTCGAGCTAGTTCACGAAGAAATGCAACGTATTATTCAACATTGCGGCGTCGAATCGCAACAAGAAATGCTACGGTTTCCTAAGCTGCACGAGAAAATCATCGACGTCGTTACTCACCTTCTACGTCGCAGATTACCTCCGACTAATTCCATGGTAGAAAATCTAGTCGCCATTGAGTTAGCTTATATTAACACTAAGCATCCTGATTTTCATAAAGATGCCGCTGTCGTTTCGTCGATTATGAAAGCAGCATCGCTAGATGATGACCATTATTCTCGCCATAATATGCATCGTCAAACCAACGGTTTGCCTGTTGATCAGGATACCATAGTTGATAAGCAGAAATGGCTCATGAGATCGTCGAAAAGCGACTCCTCGGGTAGAGACGAATCGTCGACTAATTCGCCTCAAATGACACCTCAGCATGTCACAAGTCCTCAAAAACCGATCAATCTGTTACCCGAAGTACCTACTCAAACCAGTCGGAAATTATCCGACAAGGAGCAACGAGATTGCGACGTTATAGAACGTTTAATTAAATCGTATTTTTATATCGTTCGAAAAGCTATTCAAGATAGCGTACCTAAAGCAGTCATGCATTTCTTAGTCAACTTCATCAAAGATAATCTACAATCCGAATTGGTTACTCATCTTTATAAGTCTGATCACGCCGAAGAATTACTCAACGAATCAGAGCACATAGCTCAGCGTCGCAAAGAAGCCGCAGATATGCTGAAAGCTTTGCAAAAAGCTAATTTAATCATTAGCGAAATTAGAGAAACTCATATGTGGTAGATTTCAAGTATTCGAGTAGACGATCAGTGACAGTTTTGTATAAAATTTTTACCTATGCTTAGGTTATTGTTTTATTTGTAGTTTGGCTTCTTATATATCGTGTTTGGGTTGCTTTTGAGATATTTGCGCCTAAATTGATCGCTGAATAGCAAAGCTAGTCATTTGTTAAAATCGAATGCACTTTGTTCTTAATATTATTCGTTAACGAATTCTATCTTATTGTTGCATTTTTTCACCTCGAGATTTTCACTTATTTTTATTTAATTATCGAGTCTATTTTTATTTTTTAAATCTCGTTTTATTCATGTTTTAAAAACAATTCTGTAGTACGATGAATAAAATTTTATTTTAAATTCTTTCTTTCTTTGTTTAGGTGAGATAAATGGTGAAGACGTGTACCTTGATTTGTTTACGTTGGGAGTATCGATTTAGAATCATGATTCCTTTTCAACTGTACAAATACCTCTGACTTGTAAAAATATGAAGATTACAAAAAATATTTATTTGAAACGTATAAATCATCACATTATTTTAAAAGGAAACCTTAGCACATTACGTTACAGCCAAAGGCCGATTCACCATTCTTACCCAGCTATGCTCTTTTCAGAAAAATACATTTTTTAAATTTTTTTTACAATTCAACACTTTTTTTCGATTTAATTTTTCTATTGAACACTTTGATGCTTCTTTTCTTTTTAGGAGAATTGGGGAAAGTTTTTTTACTCATAGTTCCATACAGAAAATGACGTACTTCGTCAGTCATTGGATGTGTTACATCGATATTAATTTCAGTATCGATATTTTGTTCACAGTTTACACGTGCTTCGTCGGAATCACCACTGGATTGCCCCTGTTTCAAATCAAAACTTGTCTGCTGTTTCAAATTCGATGCATTTTTAACAGAATCATCTTCGTGAATTATATTAATTGTACCAACGTTACGATAGGTTAATTTTCGTTCATCCGGACATGAGATCTTGAAAGCCACTTGTTTGGTTAAACTAGGATCAATATTTACATGCTTTAAATGATGCACTTCTAAATTAGAATCCAATAAATCAGTCTGGTAACTCGGGTTGTTCGAATGAGGAGTATGAGGAATCAAAATTTGATTTATTTTGGTCAAATTGACGCATATATTTTTAGGTACGTGAATTCGTACTGCATCGTTTATCTTCAGCTTGTGTATTTTCTTAGCTTGGTAATGGTTTTATGCAAAATTAATTAATTTGTTATGGCAAGTCGTTATCACCACATCTGGAATTATGTTCTCTGCGTCGTTATTAATGGTTTGTTGATTGTTTAATATGGCTGTTTGAGGCTGAAATCAAAGGAAAAAAAAACGATTCGATTACTCGATGTACCTACTACCTACGTTTTACCTATTCGTGTGTGTATTTCTTGGAAAAACATTAAGTTCTCAGGTTGATTGAAACCACATCGATGGTTTAATTTTGCAAAGGTAATCTTAATTCGTGAGAAAAAAAAATCATTCATAAAGAATTTTCATTCTAACGCAGGTATGCAGCAATAGGAGTTGTCTAGCTTACTCTGCATAATTTTCCTACCTCGCAATATAAAGTCAAGTGATGGTTTATTTCTGATATTAGCTCGTTACATTTGAATTCGATGTCGTCAACATTTCTGTGGAATTTTTCATCATTCATACTCGGTACCTGGAATAGCCGATTGATAAATTAGCATATAATGGAAAACTTTAATGAAATCATGAGAAGTGCTGAAGGTAGCAATAGCAGACGATGCAGATATGACAGACATCAGACATGTTCTAACGTACTACTTATTTAATTTAAATTTTAAAACAGTTCTAAAACAAAAAAAAGGTTTATAGGTAATGTAAGAAGTTGATAAAAAAAATAAAAAATTGCGCAGAGATTTATAGTCTTATATTTCAGCGATGATTTATGACAATTCTTTTAGCATATAAGTACTTAAATCATTTTTTTTTTATCTATTGCGTTCTTCATAGACCGAAGGTAAAATTAATAGGTACCTATCTAAGTTTTACCCACTTCTAAATGAAGAATATTCGTCAATAAGCACCTAAAGATTTTCTAAAACAAATTTTGTATTTTTATATGGACTAATAGGTAGGTACCTCTCCAAAAATTCGAAACATACTTTACAGGCAATTGTTTTTTCTTCTCAATTGAATGAACTAACATGTATGATTTTGATTACGAATTAGGGACTCTCATGAACTCTGTCCCTTGGTGATTTTGATCAAATATGGTAAAAAAAAAGTGACCCCTAGTAAATTGTGACTTCCAAGTTTGAGTTTGGATCTCTCGCTAAAAAAATTTAAAATTGCAGTTGCTTGAGTCAAAACAAATGAAATTGATCATAAGTTTAGAGCTGTCATCATCTTCAATCCTTCAATATTGGTGATAAGCAAAACTTTTCATATAATTTTTTTATTAGTCTCGTTGGACACAAAAAACCAGGGACATACTTGATCAATTTTTTCGTAAAAAATGTTCCTAATTCCTGTTGCATTTTTGCAAATTTTTTACATCTTTAATTTCCATTGGAAGATTCAATATCAAAATTGGCTGCTAAAAAAATTTTAGTGGTGAGATATTATAAGAAATACCACTATAACTACTTCACAGTGTTGAACTTAGGGGACAGCCAGGGTTTCCGCCAAATTATGTAGCCTACATGAAAATTTTATGATGATATGATATAAAAATGATGAAAGTTTTGGCCTTTGAATGTCTTTTTTGCAAACATTTTCAAATTTTGATAAAATAATTGATATTTTTTTAATTTTACATAAAATTACTTTTTTGCCCCCCCCCCCCCCAACAAACGACTGTCCAGTTAGGATTCCATGCATGAAAATGTTTATTTCATTTGATGATTTGAACAAAGGTTACTGAGAATTTTCAAATGAAATTTTGGCCAACAAAAATTTTAAAATTCGAAAAATGAATTCTGAAGGATGTTTCCCCCTGCATACAAATTTCAAAAAAAACCTCCCCCGATTATTTGGTCCCGGTGAACAAAAAGTTTGAATTCAGTTCTGCCACTTCAATCGTTCATTTCTAACAAATTTGAGACGAATAAGCTTTAAAAACACTGCGTTGCCAAACTTCAAAATTGAAGGAGCAAATTTCCTACCAAAAAATTTGGAAAAAAAATTTTTATTCGTAGGAATGTATAACATAGGTAAATATTAGTATCTCAAAAATCGGGCAATATGCTCTATAAGAATTTTTTCCCGATTTCAAAGATGCGAAGGGTCTACAAAGGCAAATTTCAGGGGAAAAATCTTTATTGAATGTATCTATTACTCTGAAAACTGAACAAATTTTGTTTTGATGATTTTTGCCTATCATCAAAATTGAAAAAGTAGGTCAGTACCTGGTAACTACATCTAGAATCTGAAAACAAGAAAAATTGTGAAAAAATTTTGGAAGCTTTTACTCTGAAATCATCAATTTAGTTTTCAAAGTACAATTCGTTTCCACGACGAATTTATTTTGGAATTTTTTGTCAAAATATTCATTTGTAACCCCTTAAATTTTGAAAGTGGGCAAAAAATCATGCATGCAATTTTTTTAATTTTCGGGGTACCTAGTACGTTTTCCCATTTTTTTGAAATGTTTTCATTCAAATTTTTTGAAAGGGTATTGCCCCTTCGATTTCAGGGATGGAAAACTGAAATAATTTCAGTTTCAGTTTCGGTTTTCATTTTTCAGTTTTAGTTTCTGTTTTGAGCATTTCAGTCAGTTCCACATTTCAATTTAAGTTTTGGATTTTTCAGTTTCAGTTTTACTTTCAGTCTCGAAAAATCATTTCAGTTTCCAGTTTTATCGGTTTCAGTTTTATTTTGTTTTTCAATTTTCCATCTCTGTCCAAACGTGACGTTGAAACGAAACATAGAATTGGCATTTAGGATGATAAAAAAAAAACTGAAACTGAAACCAATAATTTTTTTCTGTTTCAATCTCTAGTTGTCAGTTTCAATTTTTTGACTTTTCAGTTACAGTTTTGGATTTTTCAGTTTCAGTTCCGCTTTTCAGCTTTCCAACTGTGTTCAATTTTAAAGATAGGCAAACATTGTTTAAATTTCCCATAAACATGGATTTTCAGGCCAAACTAAGAGTCATACAAAAAAAGAGCTAAGAATCAAAATTGTATAGCTTAAAATTTTCTTTACATCACAAGTGATTAGATTTTTTCTAGAGAGCCAAATTTTTGAGATTTTTGCAGTCAAAGTTTTTTTTTTTTAATTTTCAAAACCATCGACCGTCTATGTGGGCCACCCTGTGTATTCAAAAGCTAAGCAAAAATATTTTCAATATCTTTCTCAGATAAAATCCGATAATTTACAGCGAACTGTCAAACTCAACCATCAAATAAACCATCCCTCTAATTTTACACCTTTATATACTACAGCCACAACCGATGTAGACATAAACCACTTCAAACAGCTGATCGAACCTCCCTGCTCTTTAAAATTACTACCCAACGATATTTTTAACCGGCGTTTGTCGAAAGCGATAAAAAGTTAAATAAACGTAGCGCCCAATGTATTTAAGATGAAAATAAATGAGCTATATTTTTAGTTCTACCTTCCACGTATTGTGACGCGAAGTACATTTTTGAAGTGAGATTACATCGTCGGTCAATTCCTTCCCCTCCGCAAACTCGAACCAGGACTGAACCTATGCCAATAAAATATTCGTTTCGGGTTCGCAGATAATGACATAATAGTCGTCGATGGTGAAAGCACCCGATGACTTATGCAACAGTTTTTTTTTGGTCAGCGTTTATGCACTTTTGCAGTATTTATTGCTTCGAAAACGACAAAAACATCGATTAGCTCGACTCCTAAACGCGTAATTTTTATGGTATTTCTGCTACGAGACGTAAAAACATACGCCTGCTAGGTGCATAAATCCATCAATCTCATTCATTTCAAGAAACCTACGTTAGACGACCATGTGGACGTGAAAGAAAAAATGAAAAAACTCGATGAATTATTGCAATTGTTGGTTCTTTTTTTTACAAGGTGTAGGTATACTGAATTTATGAGGTGTATTCGTTATTGTTAATAATTCAAATTAGATAAGAGCAATTGTTACGAAAACTACGTTGACTGGTAATTATTCATCAACGAACACCTGGCTCAGTATACCTATTACCTACCACACTTGTACTTACCTACATGAGAAAATACAGCAGAAATGCGAACTTATTGATAAGGAATTTATTCACTTATCAGTACCCCAGGGTGAAAATAAAAAAATATGTACTTATTTTATACTCTATGCAAGTGCATACAATTTACCTACCTGCAACTTGCATATTACATGCAGAGGCAAAAGAGATCTATTTTGAGATTAAATTAGCGTTGGATGAGCCAGACAGATTTTGGAAAAACTCCCAATGGGCCGGAAGTTGATGTCAAGAACCTTCGAATAGACGTGGTTTGTTTACAAAGCTGCACATGCAATTTGAGTTACACCACGAGTATACATTATATCATTATTTGTTCAAGAAATCATACAGCTTGAAAAAAAACCGTCATTCGAATATTTTAGGGATTTCACGTTGGAATTAACGAGAGAGCATTTGCCTCTTTAGAAATGTAACATGATGTATTTAGGTGGAAAAATAGAGTCGAGGAATTGGTGGTTTCTCCTTGATGCACAAAATTTGATCGAAGGAGATCTTAATTTTTTTAAATTAATTTAAGAACGAATAAACTTGTACAGGGTGTTTGTGCAGGAGCGTATAGCCTTCAAACCAGAGATACAGCAACCCAAAACACACAAGTGGATGCATATTTGCCGGCCCTGAGATTTGAAGGGACAAAGTTATGCATTAATTGAGATGATTCTTTCAGAACGTCGTAACTCCGCTGATAATATAGAGAAGCAAATCTTTTTGAAACTCTTTGGTAGAATTTTTCAAATTCTACAAAATGAGTGATATTCACGTTTTGCCTAAATCTTGAATTGAAGGAGGTAAAGTGATTTGAAAATTTGCAGGCTTTATTATTTCTTCAATTTGCAGGTTGAACAAAATTTTGAAAGCCATTGTTTGTAGAGCTTTTTGAGATTTAAAAAATGAGCTAATAATGTTCTGTTTGACTCTAAAATTGAAAACATGGGAGAGGAGACCATTACAAAAAAAATTGTAAAGAAAAATATAAATTCCAATGTACAGGGTGTTCCGGTAGCAATGCGCCGCCTTCAAACCAGAGATGCAGCTACCCTAACTACACGAGTGTATACATGTTTGTCGACCCCAGAATTTGAAGGAGCAAAGTTGTGCACTAGTCCTGGTAGATACTTCAAAACGTCGTAACTTCGCTGATAATATAGGTAGGCAAATTTTTTCTGAATCTTTCTTGTAGAATTTTTCAAGCTCTATAAAATAAGTTATATTCTTGTTTTGCCTAACTTTAAAATTGAAGGAGCTACAATGATTTGAAAATTTATAAGTTTCATAACTCCTTCAATTTTCAAGTTATGCAAAATTTTGTAGTCATTTTTTGTTGAGCTTTTTGAGCTCTATAAAACTAGCTAACAATTTTTTGACTAATTCCAATATTAAAAACATAGGAGCCATTTTAAAAAATGTTTGAAAAGAAAAAATCGAATTTTGAGAAAATAATGTTTTTTTTCATCTTTTTAAGGGTTGTAGCTCCTTCAATTTTAGAGTTATGGTAACATTATTAGATCATTTTGTAAAGCTCAAAAAGCTCAACAAAAAATGACTTACAAAATTTTGCATCACTTGAAAATTGAAGGAGTTATGAAATCTACAAATTTTCAAATCATTGTAGCTCCTTCAATTTTAAAGTTAGGCAAAACATGAATATAACATATTTTATAGAGTTTGAAAAGTTCTACGAAGAAGTTTCAGAAAAAATTTGCCTATCTATATTATCAGCAGATTTACGACGTTTTGAAGTATCTACTAGGACTAGTGCATAACTTTGCCCCTTCAAATCCTGGGGTTGGCAAACATGCATACATTTATAAAGTTTGGGTAGCTGCACTTCTGGTTTGAAGGCGGTACACTGCTACTAGAACACCCTGTATGCCTCTTCATCTTTTAAATGACTGTAACTCCTTCAATTTCCAAGCTAGGCAAAACATCAATAGCTGATCTTATAGAGCTCAAAAAGCTCAACAAAAATGGTTTTTTCAAATTTATGTAACCTGAAAATTGAAGGGGTTATAAAACTTACAATTTTTCAAATCATTGTAGTTCCTTCGATTTGCAAGTGGGGCAAAATTTGAAAAATTATTTTTTTTGTAAAGATTTTTGAGCTATATAAAATGAGCTGTTAATTTTTTGTCTAGCTCTAAAATTGAAAGAGCTAACTTGAGTCACTTAGATAATGAAAAGAGGGGGATACATTCTTGAAATATAATTTTTTCTTTGCAATTTTTTTTCGAAATGGTCTTCTGTGTTTTCAATTTCGAAATTAGGAAAAATATCATTAGCACATCTTAGAGAGCTCAAAAAGCTCTACAAAAAATGACTCTTGGAAAATTTTGTCAACTTGCGAATTGAAGGAGTTATGAAGCTTGCAAATTTTCAAATCATTGTAGCTCCTTCAAATTTAGAGTTGGGCAAAACATAAACATAACTCGTTTTGTAGATCTTAGAAAGTTCTACAAAAAAGTTTCAAAAAATGTTTGCCTATCTATATTTTTAGCGGAGTTACGACGTTCTAAAAAATCACGTTCATGAATGCATAACTTTGTACCATCGACTCGTAGGGTCGGCAAACATGCATACACATGTGTGGTTTGGGTAGCTGCATCTCTGGTCTGAAGACGGTACATGCATACCCGAACACCCTGTATGAATTTTACACTGGAATAAATTACTTCATTTTGAAAAATTTACCCTTGAACCTTTGATAACTCCTTTGATATAAGAAATTGGCAAAATTTGTATATAACTAATCTTGTACATTTCAATGAGTTCTACAAAATAAGTTATATTCAATTTTTCTCTATCTCTCATATTAAATGATTTATACCGCAATGAAAGTTTCAAGGCTTTGTTGCCCCTTCAATATGACACTCGGGCAAAAATTGCAAATGAAAAAATTTTAATCTGGAAGAGAGTACCACACTTTGGTATGAACAAAATTTGATTTTTCACATTGTGATTTAGCGGTTTGAAGCTTTGAAAATTATGTGCCATTTTTACAAAAAGTAAAAGAATCTTTTCAGGAGGGGAGCCAAAGGTGAAAATAAAAAAAAAAAACAAAATAAATAGATGGACAGCTAGGTAGGTACTTGGGGTATTACAAATAGAAATTTTATTCCCGCCATGAAAAAAAATTACTAACGAGTACCACATTTCCTCCCCTTTAATTTTCAATTTTTCAAAAATGTAAACAATAAAACTTAGAAATTGATATAAATAGGTACTCGAACCTTTCGATAGCTACCTCTAAGCATACGACGAACCCTTCGATAAAATTTAATTCGAGAACTTTGAACCTGCAATCCGATAGAGTGCTACCCCGAACCCGAACGTCTGTAAGAAAGTAAAACTGATAAAGAAATTACCTTATTCGAATGTTACTGGTATAAGCGCCTGGGTGAGCTAACAAAACAGATCGATGAAGCTCCGATTTGACTGTACGTGTTCTATAAACCATCCACCATCACTCACCACCACCCACTAAATACAACTCGGTTGCTAAGGGTTTAACGGTAATTTTCATTATTTTTTTGTATCGTTAAAACCGTTAAGGTTTCAACCTGGTAATAAATTTCAATTGTAAACGACTCGCGATTATCTCGCGGATAAAGGAAAGCAACAAAAAACCCCCTACTCGGCCAAATTTCAATTCCTGCCCCCATTTTACACGTACACAGGCAGCTTATAAGCCTGCATCTTAATTACTCGACGATTAAATTTCGTTTCTGAAAAAAAGCCAAGTTGTGCCAAGATATTCCACACGATTTGATAGATTTCCGGTTGACGTTGTTGTGTAGGGGAAAAACAACTCATCTAGACGATTATATCTTGGTAAAGAAAGAGAGAGGAATTTTTTACACTCGTTTAATCAAGTTCAACATCCACTCGTGAAAATTTGCGATTGTTAAATGGAAATTGCATCGTAGTATCGAGGCATGAATCCAAGATAACCGTCGAGGTCAATGGCAGCTCGCAGTCAGGCTGAAAATAAGCGCGTATTTTGGATTGAAGCCTAATCTATGACAAGCAAAGGTCGTAATACCGGCCAACTAGAGATTTATTTTCAGAACATTTTTTTTTCCAAAAATGCTCCTTCCGACGCATTATTTTTCACATTTTTAACGCATGACGACGACGTTGTTGAAACCGTGCCAGACTTGGGGCTTACGTACGGTATTGGGAAAAAATACGTAAGATGGTCGAATAGAGAATAATTTTATTTGGCTAGTCGACTGTAGTAAAACGCATATATTATACCGAATATCAAAACCAGCCAGCACTTCAAATATTGACCATCACTTATAACAAGATAACAAACTACCATTTTTATTTTTTTATATCGACTTATATTAGTACGTAACTACGTAGGTACCTATCCAGTTGGTTTAGAATATTGGACGCCGGTTTCGTCAAAATTATTCACTAGTTTGACTGAAGTGACCAGGTGAGTATAAAATTTGGTCGTGTGAGATGAGCAAAGTATCGGACTACCTGTAAGTTGATACTTTAAAAGGAATAAAAAATGAACAGTTTCAAACATTTCAAAAAAAAAATTCAACACGAAATATGAATTTTTAAATACTTAGATACCCATTTACTTTTTTAATAGGTACGTTGAAAAAAATTATAACGACAAAATTACAATAAATTTAGATACCTTTTTTTTTGAAAAGAGCTATAAAAAAAACTTGATAGATACCTACTATGAGAATAGCTTTTTTTATGACAATTTCTAAATTAACTATGTACTTATTTCACTTTTTCAAAACGAAAGATAAGCAAAAATTGCATTTTTTATCTTTTTTATGACTGAGTCATCGTGCTACTTTGTCATCGATACCGTCAAATTTTACGTCGAACGAAATTTTGTGATAATTTTATCAAAAATTCATTGGCTCGTAGTACTTCGAATTGTGAAAATATGCAAATTGTTCACATGGTTTTTCGTCTTCTTTCAATCATTTTCAAGAAAAATTAGTTTTGCTGGCCTTTCGAATTAAAAAATTGAAATTCTCGATGAACTCTTTGAAAGGCTTTGAATAACATTAAGGAGGAAGAGGGACGTTATCGCATATAAAAATTTGATTTTTACTATTTTTTGTTTATCTTAAATCTATACTCACTTACAGTGTGTTTCATAGCTAGTGTCACTCCATCCACTGCGTAAATAGGCAACTCATGATGAGCATAAGTAGATTTGTTTGACTACGCTAGGAATTGAAGGAACATGTTATGCTTATTCAAAAATTTTTTCCAATCTTGTTCATGGTTGCACTCTTCGAAGCAGCATTCATCCCAGTTCTTTTTCATCTAAAAGTTTTTGGGGGTAGGTGATCAGGGATCCTATTTTCAAATTTTTTGATTATTAACCTGCCATAGAACTTGACTTTTGTAAAAACGATGGCCTTTTTCCAACCGCATACGCTTTAATTAAAAGTTATGCGTGTTTAATTTCAAGACCCCCCCCCCCACCGACAAAAATCATTTTTTTCACTTACATTTCATAATTTTATAGATTGCACAAAAAAGTGATTTTTTCAAGGTGTTTTCTCGAAAATCAACAAGACTAAGTTTTGATTTTAGAAAGATTAATCTGAGATTTGTGGTATTAGAAAATGGGACTTTTTTTAGATACACATGTGAAGTTCATAATAATGGCAATTGGCTGGTTTATATAAAAAAAATTAACAGTTTAGCTATATTAGAAAAAAAAATGAAATTTTTTGTTTTTTTGAATATTTTATTAGTTAATTGTCATTTTTTGATTAAAATTGTGATTTCAGAGTAAAAATTGTCATTTTTGGTAAAAACCTTCGTTTTTCATCAATTGTTTCTTTTTGTCCAAATTGTGAATTTTAGGTCAAAATTGTCATTTCAAAGTAAAAATTGTCATTTCAATGTAAAAACTGTCATTTTTGGTCCTAACTGTTATTTTTTGTCAGAATTGTCAATTTTGGTCAAAACCTGTTTTTCAATTGTTTTTTTTTGGTCAAAATTGTCATTTTTTGTAAAAATTGTGATTTCAAGCTAAAAACTGCCATTTTTTTTTTAAATTTTAAATCTATGTCAAAATAAGTAGTAGAAATTGTCATTTTTGGTCAAAAATCTCCGTTTTTTATCAATTGTTTTTTTTGTCCAAATTGTAAATTTTCGGTCAAAATTGTCATTTCAAAGTAAAAATTGTAAATCTATGTCAAAATTGTCATTTTTTGATTGAAATTGTGATTTCAGAGTAGAAATTGCCATTTTTGGGTCAAAACCTCCGTTTTTCATCAATTGTTTTTTTTTGTCCAAATTGTGAATTGTTGGTACAAATTGTCATTTCAAGGTAAAAATTGTCATTTCAAGGTAAAAATTGTCATTTTTT
>FIZU01040068.1:0-36746 GCA_900064475.1 Pseudococcus longispinus | reverse complement strand
TAGTGTCAAAACTGAAAAAAAGTGATTTTCGAAAAAAAGTGGACTTAAGACGTTTTTGTATGAGCCGATTCAAATATCACTGATGATTCGATAAAGCACCTGTCCAAGTGCTTTGCAGTGATGTGCTGAATTTATTATCAACCTATCAGTAGTGGTTTCTAATTATATGTTCAAATTACTAGCTAATTCATAATTGTACAACAAAGAGTGAAAAAATCACAACACTCTCGCTCAACTTGAACCATTATTTTTTTATGAAAAGAAAAACCGTTACAAAACGTGAAAATGATTCACTTTTTGAGATATTTTCCTCGAAGAAAAGAACAGAACAGAAACACCTTTCGTGTGACGCCATCTAAGGTTCAAGATACCAACCAGCAAAGTAAAACAAGATTTTCATCGTTTCCATCCTCTCCATCATACACGAGACGATTCACCCAACCCCCCGCCCCAAAATTGAAGATTGGTTAGCCAAACAACAATAATCCACCTTCCTCTGCAATTGCAGTCTAGTCAGTTGAATAGAAGCGGTTGTGACGGTAACGTGTATGTATTTTGTCAGTGTGCGCAGACTGTTTATCGTGTTAATGCATTGTTCGATAAGTTTTAAATATTTTAAACATTTTTGAGTTTTTAAAAATAATTTTAATTGAATATGTGTACCGTTTTATTTGATTTTTGATACGAGTGTTAATTACTTAATTGTGATTTGCAATGTCGTCTCAGTGGTTGTGCTTTTTGTGTGTGTCATTCCTGCTGCTGCTGGCTTATATTCGATGCGAATCTGGAGTTGAAGAAAAAGGTAATAGATTGATTACATTATGATATAAGATACGATATTTAGTCAAACTGGTGCTTGAAAACATAAGTTTGAACGAATTGAATAACGTTGGTACATTGGTTAATTTGAATCATCGATAAAGTTTGGTTGGAAAAATTTGCTCGTGGTATCCTTCATTTGGGATTTACTTCAAAAGTGTAGTTTGAATAACTATTTTTGAATTGAGTTACTGAATCTGAAACTAGAGTGAATGTATTCAAAACGAGAATAAGTAGTTCTCACTATCAGTAGATATTATTTATGGTATGTTATCTAGAAAAACGTGGAGCTCGACAGGTTCTTTTTTGGTTGAGTGATTGAACAAAGAAATTATCAAAAATTGTCTTCGAATGATCATTAAAAAAATCTAAATTAATTTTACGACGACATTTTATTTAAAAATCTAGAAACTTCCCCCACTTTGGAAACCCACCACCTGTGTAGTGTAGTCTCTCGTGTACATCACTCTTTACCCAGTAGTCTAGTAAGACCACCATAAATTCTTCACTAAGAGGGATTTCAAACACGTGAATAACAAACCCTGCAGAATACTTCGTTTTACTTATTAGATTTACAATCTACAGGTTGTTGTCTCCACGATATTTTTCCAGAAACTATTAAGCATAGATGATTCATTGTCAAGTTGAAATCTTCGGAGACGAAGAATAAATGAAATTAGGTTAAATAGAGAAATTAATGATGTGTGCTCTTTTGCAGTAGTACCTTATTAATTAATATCACTAATTATTACTATGGAAAGCACATAAGCATATACATAGGTGCTTTAATTAACCTAAATAAGATAAACAGGTCGTTAAATCTGGAAGTAAATACAGTTTTTATGCATGGGCTGATATCACTGCATTTATTTTCTTCCTTCCGAGAAGTGGAAAATCAATAAGGAGTTGATGAAGTTTGTCTTAGTGACATCCATGGTTGATGGTCTTACTTTTTAGCTGATTTTTTAGAATCGAAGATCAGCTTTTGAATTATGGTATTTCTTTATATGTATTTCAATTTTTTTTTCGATGCGAAGGCTCTCGTAATAATTAATGGAATGAGCTGAAATTTTTATGAGGGGTTCGGTAGTACTAGGAGTAAAAGCCTGTAAATTTTGAGAAAAATCGGTGAACCGGTTCCTTAGTTATTCGCGATTGAAATTTTCAAAAGCCTCTAACTGCTGAAATAAAGCAGTTAGTCAAAAAATGTAAATAACCTTTTTTGTAGTACTTGATAGGATGCACAAAAAATGTTATATACGATTTTCATTTTTATGAACCGGTTCTCGAGTTTTTCGCAATTGAAATTTTCAAAAGCCTCTAGCACCTAGAATAAAGCAGCTTAGTTAGGTGAAATAAGTAAATAACCTTTTTGATAGCACTTGAGAAGGCGCACAAAAAAGTTTATATACAATTTTCTTTTTTATGAACCGGTTCTCATAATATACGTGATGGAAAAATTCAAAACTTCACCTCGGATGTATTCATTTCGTGAATTGAAAAATAAATGCTTAACAAAATTAGTTTCAAAACTTCTGCAATACCTATTCAACTACATACTTACTTTTGATAGGTAACAACATTGAAATTGGATTTTTTTGAAGTACATAAAATTTTATGATCTTGGTGTTGAAAATCAGCTTTTCTGAGTTTTTTCTGCGCATAAGTGTATTTTTCTCAATTTTTGGAATCTGCTAGTCAAGTTCAACGGCATACTGACAAAATTCAATAATTTTTTTGAAAACTCAGCCATGTCATTCCCAATCTGAAATTCTGCAACGATGACGTTCCATCACTAACAAAACTTCAACAAAGAACTGTAAAATCATTACCTTTACAGACTTCGTGTTCGAATCATCACCAAATACTTATACGACCAACCTATTCGTCACGATCGGTCACGTCCTCAGATTAAAAAAATGACTGTAAAAATCATGAATCATTTTATCAAGAGTTAAAGAGTAAATTATTAACGTTTTGTGAAGAGAATTTTGTATAATTGATTCATTAATAGAATTTCATCAATGATTAAAAGCAATCATTAGTGTTTGCGAGAGAATTAGCGATTGAATTGTTTAACGCTTATGGGCAATGTTTTCCTATAACGGGAACGAATTAGATTAACAGAATGGAAAGAAAGATTGAATTATAATTTTTTTAATCTTGAGAAAATGTACGTATGTTATACAAACGTTGCTTTTATATAAAAGGTGGGCAGGTAGAAGCAGTACATTGATTTTCAAAACAATAAAGCGATAACGTAGAATAAGTTTCTCATAAATTTAACGACAGCGTGTACTTGTACCATGTACGTTGTTTCAAATTTGCCATAATTTTAGCTTTTCTAACGACACGTTTAGTTTTTTACAGCTTAATATACCTACGTGGATACCTCTAAACTAAACATAATAATCTCGTATTATGTATTCGTTCATAAATAAAAACTCGTATAATCGCAGCATCGTGAACACATTCATCAATAAAAACCGAGCATAAAAAATCTTAATGAATATGAGAGTACGTGTGCTCATATCTAGCTATCTACTGCATCAATTACTCAAAAAGCAAACTCTGTAGTTCTAATTACGTTTACGAATCTAGCCTAAGAAGCTGTATCAGTTCGAATGTAGAAATGCTTACAATGTGCATGAAAAATCATGCCATCAAGCTGTGATAACGGTTTAATATGTAGTTTATGTACTCAGATGACCATTCATGTCATGAATGCTAAATAGAAGATTATCAATTGGCATAATATACTTGTAGGTACACACGTTGAAACAAATTCTTCGTGTAACAAATAGCTACGCATTCGTAAAAATATGTTTAAATTGTAATACGAATACGATAAAATATTCTTTAAAATTCTAACAATGCGTGGCCATAATCGATAAACTTTTCGTCTCGACTAACGTCGATGTTTATCGTTTAATTCGAAAGGCAATTTGAAACTTTTCTTAGAAATGTTCTAGTGTTGAGAATAATCAATTTTATGACGAATGTAACGCAGGGTATGGCTCTCGAAACTGAAACCGAGTTGATCAACGTCATAAAGTTGAGTCGTTATCGTAAATTTGTCACTTGTCGTTTCAAAAATAAATATTTTCGTTGATAAGAGATGAATAAATAAGTGTGATATAAGTTTTAAACGCGAATTGTTTAAGCACATATGTGCACTAAACCAAATGATTCTAAGAATTGAGAAAAAGTACATTCGTGAATTCCCATTGGAAATTTGGAATACGTGTGTAGGTATTGAAAATTCGTAAATTTGACTAATATGATGTGGATAGTGGTAAAGTATCGAGAGGCCAAAACGAGTAATTTAAAGTCAGTTTCTTCAATGATTTCAATTTCTTCGAGAAAAAAATGCAATTTTTTTTTAGTCTGTTATAGTTACGAGTAGGTTGATTCACCTCAGTTTACTTCTAAATTGAAATTGGGAATCTAATTTATCATTGATTTAACATTTTCATCATTTTTTTTCATCGTCATAGTTTATAACTCGTAGATAAAGTGTTGTATAAAAAATATAAAATATGACACAAAAGCTAGAACGAACCGGTTGAAACAACTTCTGATTAGAAAGAGCTAGCGAGATGAATCAAGCTGCGTTGAGCTTTTTAAGAGCAAGAATTTCAATACCAACGTAGAAAATTCCAGGACCATGTACATTGTACAGGGTGTCCCAACAAAAAAGTAACCGGTTTTTACTCAAAAAGTTGGTTTAGAATCAGAAATGGGCGAAATCATTTACAAAAAAAATATTTATCTATGAAAATCAATTAACTCACAATCAGCTGTTTCAAAAAAAACATCCTGTCAATTCTGTAACAACGTCACAATCGACATCCAACACTTCTTTTTCAATCCCCAAATCTAAAACCAAAACGCTCGAGACTTCAAATTTCAGAAATTAACCCCAAAATTGCTGATGACCCAACCGAAATTATAAAAATCCCAACCTTTCTGCGTAAAATTAATTTATCTAACTTAATCTAATCCTCCCCACACTGGGCGTAATAATCTTAGAAATTACTAACGCACACTATAAAAAAATTGAAAAAAAAATCATGATACTCGTATAAATCATCGAAACGAATGATTTAAATGTGATGATTTAAAATCATTTTATGCAGTGATGATTTTGAATTTTTATGAAAGAAAAAATCATCACAATCAAATTATATTTTTAAAGAGGGTGCAGCCTAATATGGTGTGTAAATTTTGTAGCTGGCAAGGTGGCACGTATTAGAAAAAGTCATTAAAATTATGCCATAAAATCATTGAGGTGAGACAAAAATGCCAAAATGAGAAGAAAACTGGGAATGTCTAAAGTTTTTAGCTTCAAAATTGAGAGCTTGATTGAAAAAACAATCATAATCAAAAAATTAAATTTTACAAGAGGCAAAATAACGTACTCAAATCATATTTTCGGGGAGAAAATTTGATTTAGTGTGTGTTGATTGTTCACAAAATTTGTTATACATATGTGACGATGTCCAGTAAAATAGAACATCTGACCAAAAAATCGTTTTTCATTTTGGCTCATTTTATGTAAAAACCCCTCAGAAATCGAATGGAAGTGGGCCCAGGCCGCTAAACTCAAAATTGATCGAATTATTGTAATTTAGAGGCAGTGAGGTCAAAAAAATAAAGTAATAAAATTTTTCAACAAATATTTTTAAAACTTCAAAAAACAATTTTTAGATAAATTTTTTTTTTTGAAAAAACTTTGAAAACTTCTTCTGTAAAATTACATTTTTGGTCGGAAGGTGCCTTTTATAGGACACCGTCACCGTCACATATGGTTAGAAAATGTTGAAATTTTTTTTCAAATTTTGAAAAATTCCGCAATTTTCCTTTTTGTGTTGACTATGGCTATTGAAAAAAAAAAAAAATTATGAGGGATTAATTTCATCAGAAAATTAATCTTACCATCGTTTTTCTCGTAAAATTTTCTTTCGAAAATTTCAATAAAATCTTTTTTTGTAATTTTTTAATATGGTTGCTTTTTAAACCAATCCCTCAATTATTTTCACTGGTCAAAAAGACGTTCTTCAATATTTTTTTTGTAGGTAATTAATGATTCTCGAGAATTTTAAAAGTGATTTTATGATTTTGGTTTAATCGTCTGGGAAATGATTTTGCCCATCTCTGTTTCATCCAGTTGTCAAAAATTTCTCAAGATCTGGAGGTGAAAAAAGTTCATAACAAAAGCTGAGCATTGAAGAGCAATTATTTTTTGTTGATTTAGATACGTTTTGGCGTCGTGAAATTTTGTCCCCTTATTATAGACGATTTTTTTGACTTCCATAATCATTTGATGAAAATTGCAGAAAATGTTATAAAAATCTCATAATTTTCACAAAAACCATTCAATTGTAAAAATAGTTCAAAAATTTTGAAAGCTGTCGAAAACCTCGTAAAAAATCAAAATTGTAAAACTTTTCAAAAAAAACATTTGAAAGAGCGTAGCCGGATTTATAGGGTTGATTTGGCCCTGAGCACTGGGAAACGATTTTTATTAATTATACACAAAAACAAAAAACACATTTTTTTCGTTTTTGCCGAATAATCCCGAAAATACACTTTTTAATGCCGAATTTATTGGCTTTTAGTGCCGAAAAATTCCGGATCTACTTATAGAAAAGCCATAATTTTACTTCAGAAAATTTTGTTAGATATCGTGTTTTAATTTTCTACAAATTTGGTCTAAAACACTTTTTGTGTTGTTATTTTATTGGAACTGGTTATGGAATTTCAGAAAAAAGGATTGTGTTTTGTACCAATTGAGAAACGTAACGATAGTTATGAAAATCTTTAAAATAAAAATGGCACTTCGACTGCAAAAATCTCGAAAACTAAGCCCCCTCTGGAAAAAACTACTAGTTTTTGGAAGAAAGAGAATTTGAAGCTCTAAAATTTTCATCGCTTTAATTTTTTTCGTAGCATCCTTGGCTTAGTTTGGCCAGAAGATTATGTTTATGGGCAATTTACGAAGTCGATAAGTTCAAAAATGAAGCAACTTTGGCTGCAAATATCACAAAAACCAAGGCCCCGGGAAAAAAACTTATACCTCTTAAGAAAAAGAACATTTCACGCGCTGCAATTTTCATCCCTTGAATTTTTTTCGTAGCACCTTTACTATGTTCAGAAAATCCATGTTTATGAAAAATTTACAAATTCGATGGCTTTGAAAATGGACAAAAAAAATGTTTCATTTTCTAAATTTCCTATAAACATGGATTTTCTGGCCAAAGTAAGGGCGATACGAAAAAAATGCAAGGGATGAAAATTGTAAAGCTTGAAATTCCCGTTTTCTTATGAGCTATTAGTTTTTTTCAAGGGGCTTAGTTTTCAAGATTTTTGTTATCAAATTTGTTTTTTTTCTTTATTTTCAAAACCATCGTCCATCGATCTTATGAATGGGTCACTCTGTATGTGTGACGTATCTTTTCATTCTGGGAGACGAAAAGTCAGCCGAAAATAATACTCAAGTTGAAAGTTGACGAATTGTTTGGATTTTTTAAAACCAAAGTCATGTTTTATTCTTGTTTTCGATGACTCTCTGGAAGCTAGTCAAAAGTTTCATTTTAGAAAATTTTCATTTCTTCTTCAACAGTTCTAAAAATTTCATTTATTTTTTATTTTTAGAATTTTTTTAGGGTGAATTTTTAAATTTGCAAACGCAGTTTTGCGATATTTCTTCTAGATTAGCACCATAAAATCATCCCAAATTAAGAAATAGGCACTATCTGAAGTCCATAAGTTGAAAATTCTAGAATTTTGTACATTGATAAAGTTGGATTAGATGAAATCAGTTCATCTACTTACACCTTCTCTCTACATTCCCACTTTTATTCTTTCATGCTTTTTGTTTCGTACAGACTAATTTTTAAAAATCAAGTCATTATAAGTATAACATAAGTAACAAGTAGCTCTACCTTTAAACCGTGTACTACCTAAGTACATAAATATCGCATGCGAAACATCATTCGAAACTGTATAGGAACCATCTACTTACACATCCTCACAATGATTTGTTTTCATTTTGATAATGAGGATTTCCCAGGCACACGGTCACCTTTTATGAATCATTAAGTTCATTTGTTTTCTTGGACGAAAAAAAAGCAGCTTTATAGAATCGAGTTGAAAGGAGTGGCTATTTGAATACATTATGTAATTTTAACTCTTCGACTCGTTAATATTCATAAGCGGTTAACCTAGTATTAATCCACGCACCATTTTGATATTTTGTGGTAAACGATGTTCAGCGCATTCAGCTAGGAAGTTTTTTTTTCGCCAAAATGGTGAAGTGAAGAGAAACAAAGATGAAGTAATTACTGTTGCGCATTTTAGCTTTAGCGTGCGCGAGTATGCTCGAAAATCAAGGACAACAGCTCACAGCTCATATTTGAAAGTTATAATATGGCTGGTTTTAACAGTTCGGAGCCGAAGAAAGCCCACGCACCTTTGTCAAGTAATACTTCTTATTACGTCAGCTCTTTTTATGCGGAGATTTTTTTCCTATTCCTATATCAGATTATAAATTTGTATCTTTAAGTGTGTCATGATTGTGCGCCGCTTTGAATTCATTACAGATAAGATCTGCGCTCGGGCTGTCTCTGTTGGCCATTTGCTAGCTTTCTGATGTTTTGATGGGTTTGAAAAGCCATTTAGAGAAATGGATGTGCGAAAGAAATTGCCCCTTGTGGTGATTTATAGTATTGTCTTAATTGATATGATTTTTTTTTTTGCTTCGTTTTACTTCGTGTACGATTGTCGTTTGAATAACTTAAACAACTCTATCCCCATCGTCCGAGGAACTTACGTTTATTACGTTGTTTTCAATTCTATAACGTATACGGATATGGATATGGTACCGAAACAATCCGTTCTGGGATTGAAGAAACGTTGAAATTTCAGTTACAACAGATAGATTTACAATCTCAAGAAAGAATACAACCGCTCGTAAAATTAATTGCCCGAATTACGTATACTTATGTTAGGTACCTGCTGGAAATACATAGTGTAGGGGTGTGTACGAGCCCATCCTGTTCCTGTGTAGAATACGAGTACGAAGGGAATGCTGGAACGCGAAAACACTCTAGCGTATCATCCCCTTTTCTTTTTTTTTTTCTACAAACGGATGTAAAATTTTGAACCGTTTAGCATGACGCCTTTCACGTTGAACCTGTGCACTGTGCTGGTGTTTTAGGATTTTTTTTTTCGGTTCCTTCCTTTTTGGCTGCGTTGTTTTACATGTTGATTGCTTCCGTTGGCTATATTTTATCATTTTCCCGCATATTTATAACCTGAGATCCAATGTGTGCGAAAGTCATGTCCAAATCGGCGAATAGGAGAGGTGGTGGGTCATTTGGAAGTAAATTCGTGATACGTGTTCGTTTGCCCTAAATTAATTAAGCTTGGTGACTCAATATTCAATTTGGTCAGTTTCAGGTTTATTCTTTTTTTTGAATTTGACATTTCAACCTCCTGTAAGTTTTTTTCAACAAGCTTTAGACCAGGGTTGTGAAAAGTAACGAAACGAAATAACGAAAAAAATTGAAAAAAACAAAACTAAAAAATATAAAAGTTATAAAAAATGAAACGAAACGTTAAAATTTTGGAAATATCAAAATAATTTCTTTTTTTCATTTTTTTAATAAAATGACGATAAAAATTTAAAAACTTAATATTTTGCACTTTGTAAGTCATAATTGCTCTCTGGAATTGAATTTGCGCCCTTTAAGAAAATATTTGAATGGAAAAAACATTTTTCTTTTGCAGAAAAATATTCGAAGAATATAAAAATTAAACGTTGAAAATCTGGATTGAGAAAATATTTACTCTACAAAATGATCATATTTATATCATCAAAATTTAAGAAAATGTGAAACTGAAAATTCGAGGCAATTTTGGAAAATTTTAATCAAAAATGAATGATTGGAGTGTCAAAAAATTATAAAAAGTGGAGTTTTGCTTAGAAAATGATTACAATTATCCCTAAAAATGAGTACCCCCCCCCCCCAAGAAATCAAGAACGTGTTTGCTAAAAATGAACGTTTTTCGTACCTATACGAGTAAATTGGAACAAATTTTTAGCCAAAATCTATGAACTTTTCGGCAAATAAACAAAATAAAAATTGAAAAATTTTTCAAAGAAATAATTGAAAATATATTTCAAAAACTTGAGAAAAAAAATTTCTTAAAATGAACATTCTTCTCTAAAATTAGAAAGTTGTTGGCAACGAAAAAATTGAAGTAGGAATTTGAAATTTTTACAGAAAAATTTTACCTGGAAATAAGACTGAAATTTTTATAAAAAATTGAAAAAATTTTCGTTTAAATGTGAAAACAGTGTTTAGTAAAAATCTATTCGTATAAATATGACGAATAAGATAGTAAATCTTATTCTGGGAATTTGTGTGATTATCAAAAATAATACTTTGTTGTTTTTCATTTCATAAAACAATTTTTATGCAAAAATGATAGCCCTACTTTTGTAAGTTATATCCAGTGCTTAATCAAGTGAAAAGTTTCGAGGTCGATTTCGAGCCCTTGAACGTTCCTAAGAGGCTAAGATGGAAGAAGACGGTTAGGTACAATCTCGATTATTTTTTTGAGTTGATTGAAATTTCGAATTAAAAGTTAGGAAAATTTTTTCCTTCAAAAATTGAATACTTCTCCCTTTTAGAAATTCAAATTTTTTTAATACTTAGAGTATTGAGAGGGTTTTTTTTATCAAGATATGTGTAGATAAAATTGATTGATAAAATTTTTTCGATTTTCCAACAAAAATTCCAATGGTATTTTCAGTGATTTTTTTGCTAAAAAAATTTAACGTTTTTAATTCAAAATTGTTGTAAGTTTCAAAGAAAACTCTCATTTTTTGGTTAACACTTTTTTGAAGTTTTGATAGAAATATTTTTCATTTGTAGTGAAAATTTTCTCCATTTTTGAATGAAATTCTTCGCAACACTATCAAAACTCCCTTTACTTCAATTAGTAGAATTTCATTGAAAATGACTAAAAATGAAAAATATAAAATCACATGTCTTCATGAAAATTGTATACTTTTAGAAAAAAAATTACTGAGAATACCATTGGAATTTTTGTTGGAAAATCGAAAAAAAATTAATTCTGTTAAGGGTAATGTTTTTACCTTGGAAAGAGATAATTTTTCCTTAAAAAGAAATATTTCTGAAAATTTTCCAAAGTAATGAAAATCTTTTTCAAGCAGTGTATCAACTTTTCGAGAATGCATTTAAAGACTGATTGGAGACTACTGAATTAGTTTTATGAACATATCGACTTAATTGTACTTAATCACTTACTTTGAAATTTATGAAACGAACCTCTATCCATTTATTTTTTGCACACTCTGTAAATAGTTGATGAATTCTACCATCGATAACAAAAAAAGCCTCGATTATTACATATAGAGTAGTCTTGAAACCATTTTGGAATCATTTCTTCTGTAGAAGACTTTTTAGACATTCTGTACTCGTATTCTTGACCTTTCCTATAAACAATTCCAAGTTCATCGCAGGTAAAAAGTACTCGCTAGATTAATTTTTCGAATCTACCACACATAAATAACTAATATCTAAGTATATAGTGTATCACTATGGGAGTCAATTAGGTACCTAAACTTATACTCCTTCTGGTTTTCTTCTGCACGCAAACCTTGTGTTGATTGAATTAGAATTAATGTCCAGTAACATATCAACTTTTATTACTTACACTTGATCGCCATCTATAATATTATAATGGTGGGGAATGTATTGAGAGTAGGCTGGGTACCTATACCTATGTAATATTAGAATTCTCAGAATATTATCTACATGTATTTCGAGAAGTCTCCGGTTAGGTCAGCTAATCTTATAATTGCTCGGTGTTCATTACTTATCGTAGGTATATTGTATATCGAATTACAAAGTCATCACGAAGGTTCATATACCTACTCGTGTATGTTTGATCCGCTTGCAAAAATCGTTTCATTCGTGTTGGTATTTTGATTTCGAGCTATAGCTTGGGTATTTTATGAATTATTAATGGGTCAATGAATTGAGGTCAAGATGTTGAAAGCTCTCGTGGATAGACTGATTTTTTTGCTTTTGTAGTTTTGAAGAGATTTTTTAGGACATTAATCTTGACGACTACAGAAAGACTCATTTTTTTGTTGAATGAGGTAAAATCGCAATTTTTGATTTTTGGAGTCTTGCAAGGGTGACCAATTGAACCAAGAAACATGTTTTCATTATAATTCGAACTTCTTAAACTCGAATTTGAAGATAGCTTCGAGATAGGAAGCAGGGAATTCTCGCAATTGTCGAATTTGTTCAGCATGAAATGCCCAATTTTTGCATAAATTGGCATTAAATCGTGGTTTCTCATTTCTTTACACTTACACCTTTAACCGATTGGGGTATAATACTATTTTTAACCTAATTCAAACCTCCTAAACTCAAATTCGAAGATAGTTTCCAGGTAGCAAGTAAGGAATTCACACAATTATCCGATTTCTGCTTAAACTGACAGGATTTTTTCATTTTCAGAAGAACAGCCCCTCCTCACTTCAAGGTAGAAAAAAACTTATGGAATAAAAAGTGACTGATTTTCAACGTTCTACAACTTTTGTTTAAGACTTTTTTTTGTATCGTCAATTTCGCGAATTTTTTCACCCGGGTGTCCCCAAAAAAACTACATTGCAGTAAAAAATCATGATACGACAAAAAACTTGAAATAAAAGTTGTAGAGTATTAAAAATTCATAATTTTTTGTTCTACAATTTTTTTCCTATTTTGCAGTGGTGACGAGCCATTCGTCTTAGAAGATAAGAATTTATGAATTTTTACGAAAATTCAATATTTTCTGTTACTCAAATTTCTCGTTTGTGCTACATTTCTACTTTCAATTGAGAAAGTAATGACGGATTTCAGTTCAGGGGGTCGAATTATATAGAAATGACATCAAACATACCTCTGGAGTGTTCCTACTCCTAAAACCCCCTCCTGCTCGTCCTCCAAGGGAAATTTTTCATGGTCCCTCTTCCCAATTCTTTTTTGATCCATACTATAAGAAAAAATCACGTATCAACTCGTATTCAAAAAAAGAAGTATACCTTTGCTAACCGCTCAGACTTTATAAAAATTATAGAAAAAGATCAAGTTTCATCTTCAATTCTTCATACTGAATTTCTGATAAAAAATGATCTTGTTGAAACTTCATTAAAATTCACTTCATCGTATAATACGATTACACTAGTCGTTCAAAGACAAAAACTCGCCACTTAGAATCAGATGGGAATTCGAAGACGCCGACGAATTACAACAATGTAACAAAGTATTACGTCGAATTTCAAGTAATCCTGGAATACTAAACAAGCCCATAGACCTAGGTTGACGCTTAGAAACCATTTACTAATTTCGATCATGTCATTTATACCGTTGTTTTTCGTATGAAACCAGATGCAAACAGAATATTAAAATATTTTTTACTGGTTCCTAAGTAAAAAAAAAACACCACAGCTACAAATGGTTTCGGTGTGTTTTTTATCCACTCTCCGGATGAACCGGAAGCGGTATAGGATCTCATTCCGAAAAATTTATCCCTTATGTTGAGAGAGGGTAATGTGTGATTTACGTTGGAATCGTATAACACAGGAAGCTTTTTAAACGGATGGAAAAAATACGGAAGTTGGTAGTTGCGATATGACATTTTCCTAATGAGATGATGTATTAGAATGCGAAAATGTTTCAGTCGTGTGAACGTTATAGCACTGCATAGTAAAGATTTTCAAATCGGTTGAATCATTTCATACAGTGATCTCATCATCGCCGATTTGAAATACTTCCAAAAAAATCACCAGACAGCGCGAATGAAGTACCAGTAGAAAGTGTGTGAAGAAATACTGGTTTCGATTTTGTCATTTGTTTTGGATGAAGGTTGCCAGAGCATTTGGTTGGTTTCGGACCAAAGTTCAGGTGTTGGACATCAACTAGATCATCTCGGAGGTACCCTTATATAACTAAATTTAAACATCGGAATCGGACTTTTGGCCATCGTCGAAAGCACTGCAAATGGAGGAAAAAATCGTCTCGTTACCAGCTTTTAATTACAAGTGGATAAATCGTTTTATACTACAGACCGATACGAAAAACGTGTTCGCTCAGGAAATATAACCGGTTTAAACGTGTTTATTTTTCGTTAATAGGCTCCACTTATATGTGATGATGAGAGGTCGATGATTATAAAAACGTATAAGAAGAAAATTGGATAATAATAATTTCTTTCATTATTTTTGTATGTACATAAGCACGCTATATTACGCGACGGTTTGTGGCGAATATCTAGATATACGGGTGCAGAAGGTGATTTTGCGTGAAACAGATTCGATACCGAGCAACTGATTTTTTTTTTCGGTTGGTTGGTGAGATAGGTGGGTATTTATAGTCGTAGCGTTGGAGGAATTCGCTGGAAAAGCGAGTTGGTATCTGATTCACACAATTTTGCTGAATATTTTGAGAATTGGTGAATCATTGATAGAATATGATATTTTAACTGGATGTGATTCACAGACTTGAAAGCTTCCTTGAATATCCTGGGTGGAGATTGTTTGATCATTTATCTAGAGTTGCAGATTGGAGGATAACAATTTGTTATTGATGATAGAATTTTAAATTTCCTTTCAAAATTTCTAAAATTTATATTTTTTCAAGTTTTGAATTTTTTGGAAATCGGTTGTAACATTTTGGGATGGTCTTCTCTCAACCCACCCCTACCAAACTGTTTCTACTAGTTGCTGGTTTTTTTTCATTAGTAACCTTCCATCGGGAAACGTCCCATTTTGGGGAAAAAAATTTCAAGAAAAAAGTCCATTTATGATGAGGTGTTCAGATATGTCGAAGTGAGACTTTTTCCAATGGATGGCTAAATATGTCAAAATGGGTCATTTTCCTATGGAAGGTCACTATTTGAAGCCTATTTGTAGTATTGTGATCCTCTTAAATGCATTTTCAAGATAATAACTTGTCATGGGGTGATGGACCTCGAAGTTCGACCCCCCGCCCATCTGAGTGTATTTACACAATTTTGAGTCAAATTTTTTCCCCGCTCTGTCCTTTTAATACAGTTGCAAATGGGAAAAAATTGTCTGCAAGATTACATTATTAAAAGCAATTTTATAACTGAATCTTAATTCAGAGTCTAAATTTCGATCATGACAAAAATTTCGATTGAACCCCTTCCTCTTTTCCAATTTCGCAAAATGAGTATGTAAATCACAGGTTCATTTTCATACATATTATACGAAATTGAAAAGGTGGGAGGGGTCCAATCGAAATTTTTGTGATAACCAAAATTATTCCAAAGATCTCAATCTACAACTTTTGTTTGAAAAATTTTTCATTTGGAGCCATAGGTACGGAGATAGGGAGATTTTTTGAATAGATGTCATACCCTCTTACTGTTCTATCGAATTGTCGGTCAAATTACAATCGAATTGACTATTTACAGAATTTATTTTTCCCCTTTTGCTGTACTGCAAGCCAAAGTTGCATCGAAATACCTCCAAGCAGTACAATTGAAGTTCAAGAGCAATTTACATACGTATTATGCGTAATTGTAGAGGAGGGAGAGGTCCAATCGAAATTTTTGTAATAACTAAAAATATTTTCAGAATTTTAATCTACAACTTTTGTTTGAAAAAATTTTCAAACTTGGCCTTAGGAACGGAGGTATGAGTCCTTTGAGGAAAGGAGGGTGGACCCTCGAAAAAGGAGAGCCCTACAAAGTGGCATAAAGGGCCATTTTTTTCTTTATACACGTGGGCTCTAGTTCAAAATAGAGTCATGAAATTTTTTTTAGCAAAATAATTGCGCAGAAGCCATTTTAGCAGAGGAGAAAATTACAATTTTCAACTTTCTTTCGATTCTCTACCGATATTATCTTTTCTTCTCGTTTTGAAACCAAAATTGAATTTTTTCGTCATAATTTTTAGTTAAATCCGATACCTGGATTGACGAAAGGGACTTATCGTGTAAAAATTTCGATTTCCACTTTTTTGACGATTTTTATAGATGAAAGGACCGAATGAAAAAACCCGTAGATTTCTAGCTTTATTAATGATTTCGTAAAATATGCTTTTAAAAAATGAAGAATTTCCAAATTTATTTTCAAAAAAAGCTCATTATTTTCACAAATTTTCTAAACTACATTTTTAGTTGGAAAAATAATTTTGTCTTGAAGGAGGATGCGTTATCTACCCCCCCCCCCCACACGTATACATTTAGTCGGAAAAATTGATCTTTGAATAAGAAAATTTAAGAAGATGGTGATTCAAACAATAGTGGAGAAAATTTTGTAATTTTTTTCAACTACTGTTCACTCAAAGAAAATTTTTTGCAAGATAGGCCCCTTTTTACAGTCTAGGTCACAAATTTTGTTCTAAAAAGTGATAATAAGTTTACAAACAAATCACAAATCGATCAAAAGTGATGAGACTGGAATCAAAATGGAGTAGAAATAATAAAAATTTGAAAAATTCTAAAATCATTTTTTTGGGTTGAAAATTAAAGCATGAAGCAAAAAAATTCTTTAAGTCAATTTTTTATTTAAATATTTGATTGATTGATTGATTGAGAGTATTCTGAAGCGATTATTAAAATTGGGATTGATTGATTAAGCTAAAATTTTAAACATAATTTTCGTATTGATCATTTTTTTGGCAACAGACAAAAATATTTTCTCTAATCTAAAGATACGTTTTTTTTTTTTTAATTTATCATTGAAAATATTGTACATATTTATTCAAAATTAGTCGAAAAGTATTTTTTAAATCGTCAAAAATGTTGCAAAGAGCTTTTGAAACATTATAAAAATTTTCGAAATGACAAATATTATGAAAATTGCCTGAAATACTAAAAAAAAAGTGTTTAAAATTATATTGAAATAATTTTTAAAACTTGAAAAAATTGATTTGACGTCAATAATTTGACAAAAATTTTATACTGTCAAAAATTTTGTAAAAATTTTGAAATATCATGAAAATTGATGTTTCAAAATTTTTTTCAATATTTTCACGATTCTCGAAAGAAAGCATGTAAAATTGTGAACAATTATTATCAAATTCCAGTGAAATTCTGATGTTATTTTATTCAGTAGGTTCTAAAAATTTTCAGAATGAAAATTTTTTTGCAAACAATGCAAGAAAAGATTAGTATTTGTGATTCAGATATGCTAGTTTCTCCATCATTTAAGTTGCTTTGACTCTGACTGTCACTAGTCACTTTTGTAAAAAATCACCTTTTGTGTGAGGAAATCTTAAAAATGAAAGGATGATGTAAAATAGAGGCTTAGGTATAGATAATTCCTAAAAAAATCTTCTCTTTGGCAATGCGAACAAAACAATAGATTTTAATCGCCTTAAAAACATATCTGTTGGCCTTTTCCATTTCTTTTGAAAACTATTCACTACTCAATTTTCATGGCATTATTATTCTTGGGGTGTGAATTATTGATGATAAAGAGAAATGCACAACAGTCCAAGCTGCAGTGCTTATCTACCCTTGTATAATTTCAAAAAGATGGCAAAACAAGGAAACCATGAATTATCTTATCAAACACGCGAATGAAATACATACCCAATTAGATAGCTCTGAATTGGAAGGAACAATGACGCAATGAATGCTTTTCCTTACAATGAAGTTGCTAGCACCGAAATGTTGATAAGGGTTTCAAACATAATAAGGAATTAAACGCCATGTCGATGAAATTGGAAAATATTTATTTTGATGATTCGATTATTTTGTAATAGAGAAGTGGGTGGGTAGCTGCCTTAAAATAGAAATTTTTACGTCATCGAACTGTTTAGTTTTATTGCCTAATAAACCACCCGAGTTAAGTGTTTATGCTCAACACTCTTATAATGAAAACATTAATCTGTGGTAATTTTCGATGAATTTTGGGTTCGATGGTACCCAGATTTAATCAAATAAATGCCTATACCTGATGAAATATCGCAAAGGCAAGCAAGCCAGTAGACGATACAATTATTAAGGCAGCAATATCGCAAAGGGTGAAATTCTCACGCTGTCCAGATGGCGTTCGCGGTGAAAGGGTTACACACAGGTACGAATACAAAACTCTATCCAATTACCTCCACGTAAGGTACCTAAGTACACGATGCTTTCAGACCGAAGCAAAGACTTGGAAAAAAATGTGGATCTTCGGTGTTCGGATGCTGATGAGTGTTTTCTACATGATTCCCGTACATATAATGTTTAGTTTACGTATGGTATGTCTATGTATCATGTATAAGTATACACAAGTTGGAAAAAAAAAGGGAAAAAACCATGGACAGTTATGTTATGCGGGTGGCGGGAGAGGTCGATGGAGGAAAAATAATTTGAAACGCGATCGCATTGTTGCCGCATTGGTATGTGTCACGGTACGTTGACTTTGAGGCGATTTGACTTCTCTACCATTTTAATCGAAGTCGAGTGGTTGGTAAAATGGTGTTCGAACATCGAACATAAAATCGCAATCACAAACTCGCTAATGCGACAGGTTTGTATGACGACCTTGTGTTCTGTGCTTCAGTTACACAACGACGGAAATGATGACGGCAATGCGAACTACACATGTACGTACATCCAAATTTATGATATAATTTTGTTGGCTTTTGGAATACGAGTTGATATAATAACACATTGCCAACTGCGATGTAATTATTATAGGCTAAAATGTATGCAGAAGTCTTTCCTGGAAACCAGCAAATCGCACATGGCATATTTCGCATTTGAATATCAAAATGGATCCAAACGGTGGTTGGTTTTTTACCTTTTGGGGGTTTTATATTGGAATATTACAATTGTCTATTTTTCATAGTCGTTTTATAGGGCAGGTGTCCGAGATACCTTTGGTAAAACGCGAGGCAGGTTGTCGCAGACGCCTTTCAACTTTTTTCTTCGTGTTCAATGGGCTACTATCTTTTGTGGCTGTAGATCGGACTTGGAAATATTGCCTTTTTTCGGCAACAGTGGGTTATAAACTGGCACGTTTTGGTTGCTTATTCGATAACGTTGGATAAGGTTTTAGAACCAATTTGTATATTTCCAATCATTGGAGATGATGGTTTTTTTCTTATGTCAATACAAATGTTGAATTTTTCAAATGACCTGGCAGAAAATTGGAAACGGTTTCGTAGAATTGGAAAAATTGATGGAAATATTCTTAAAGTATTCAATCCGGCCTCTCGAATTTTCTAAGTACATCATAAAAATCATGTAAATCGATTGACCACGTTTTTTTTCCAAGTGGTATCTTACAAACTTGTTCACTTCAGTTTTCAAAACTCAGTCTGTTTTCACGCAGCGAATCTAATGCTCATCCCATCGCACACTATTGGCTACTTACCCCTTTTTTTTCTCATTCTCATCAAGTGGTAACCTCTTCGAAGACCAGTCTTGTTCTGCCAACTCCTTCCCTATTCACGACGAGGACTCAATTTCAAAGTAAATTCTCAAGATGCCGTATAAAGCCGAGAGCTACCCTCGATTATGAAAATATTTCGGTTATAATTGTGAATATTACACGTTGTTTGGAGATCTGGAGGAAAGGAGAAGAAAAAGAGAAGCTGAATGAACGGTTTGTATGAATGGTTTCCAAGGACAACGATCCGTTGATTTCATTCATTTCGGATACGCGTCTAATGAACCATGTTTTTTCTTTGGATGAACTGGTTCACAGGCACGTACAAATATGTATCATCTGACGCGGTACCTCGTATGTACTCCTTTGCTACCATCATCGCTGTAGATCTCTCAGCTCGGTGCTGGCAGAGTCCGTGGATCTATAAAAATTTAATGATAGAGGTGAAATTATGGTATCTGAGGAAATATAATAACCCGGGTATGGTGCTGTGGCGAAATGCTCGATGGTATCTTGGCTGGATTGAACTTCCGAGGCGTTAATGAAATTCGAACGATCGTTTACAACTCCTGAGTACCTATGGTCGATGGTGTTTTCACCTCAGTCCGAGAATCTAAGGTGTGATTGTAAAAGAATCGAATTTAAAGTTGTAGGAGTCTCGTAAAATATGATTTTTTTCTCCATTTTTGCCTTCGTGGTGACATCGTATCAATATAACTTACAAAACGTATAAATGACTGGTAAACTTTTAATATACTGCCAAATATAACAAATACTCGCCACGATTTGGATACATTTCCAGCGGAAAGGCAAACCGAGGTGGGTGGATATTCACAACGGGAGATCAAACCCGTGGTTTTCTATACCTATATATTGTGTGCATACAGGTAGCCTGCAGGTAGACTAAAGGTTTCCCCTCTTCTTTTTACCCCTCGCAGATGAATACGGATAACGCATTCCAGCTTGTCGCAAAGGTACTCGAAATCCTAAGATGACTACTAGCGTTTATAAATAACCGTGACAGACCTCTTGTGGCGCCTTTTTATCCTTTAGTGCCATTGAAATAGTACAAATATCGAGGCATTTTAGACTTACTGGCGAGATGTGCATTAGCGAAGGTGTCGTAATCGGGAATTTATAATTGTTGAGGTCGATTAGAAGTTGGTTTGTAAAATTGTTCTGGCTGATGGATGTTGAATGAAGATGATGTCGATGATTTACATTTTATTGCGAGCGAAGTTTAATTACGAAGATAAGAAATCAGAAATGAATGGAAATACGTAGACTCGATGGGGTTTTTTCGGTTCAGATTACGAGATTTAATGGTTCATTGATCGCAATAAAAATGTCGAGGGTTTCTGGAATCATGAATATGTTATGGGTAGTGTTTTTGGACATCCCTTCATTTATTTTACAATTTTAGCTGATTTTTGAGAATCGAAGATCAGCTATTAAATTTGACTCGACGATTCCATGGTGCGAGTATTTCTTTATATGTACGAGTACATCAAAATTTTGTCGACACGATAACTCTAGTAATAATTAATGGAATGAGCTGAAATTTTTATGAGTGGTTCATTACTACTACGAATAGAAAAATATAAATTTTGAGAAAAATCGGTGAACCGGTTCCCGAGTTGTTTGCGATTGAAATTTTCAAAATCCTCTAACTCCTGAAATAAAGCAGTTAGTCGAAATATGTAAATAAACTTTTTAGTAGTACTTGAAAAGATGCACAAAAAATGTTATATGCTTTTTTCATTTTTATGAACTGGTTCTCAAGATTTACGTGATAGAAAATATCAAAACTTCATCAGTGACGAATGAGAATCATTATATTTTATGAATGAGGAAAAGATATTTCCCTTTTGTCCAATTTTTACTATAATTTCGAGTTTTCAAACAACCGTTGATTAATTTACCCAACAAATGTGATTCGTATTCTGTACCTAATTAATATCTATATACTTAAGGTTACCATCGGTACTAACTTGAGTATTTTTTACCATTGTTTCAGGTACGTACGTGGTATAATGAATTTATGCTATAATGGCGTAAATAATTATGGTACATGGATTGTTACTCGTTGTTTTATCGATTATACTGCAATATGGATAACGAGACTACCGAAGTTCGAATGTTTAAAATTTTATCATATAGCTTCACCGTGAACTTGAAAGTTAATGACATAGTCTTATACATATATCGGTGAGTAATAATACGGTATTTGATGATTAGGTGTAATTTAGGTGCATGTTATTTATCGTTGGATGTACTTATTCTAGTCTAGTCAAAGCTAAAGCATCGTAACGAGGTATTCGTTTCAGGATGCATTTCTTCCGTACTCGTATTTCTATTTGGGAATTAGAAAATGGAATGGTCGTGGGGTGAAATTGTATCATTGGTTGGTAAATACGAGTCCAACTAGAAACTAAATTATTTTTTCTAGTTTATTTGTGAGAATTGTAATCCATCTCCAAGAGAAAGACGAGAGATGGAGATACTGAAAAGAAAAATAAAGTGAATCGGAGTCGTTTTGAAGCAAATAAAGTTTTGAGAAATGGAAGATATAAAGTTTGAAAAAAGATTGTGGGCTGATTTAGAAGAATTATTTCAAAAAATTACTCGACAATGTGAATTTATCGTTCATATTTTTTTTAAAACCCGTCAAAACAACACAGGGATACCAAAAATGTTGTTAAAAGTTCAATGAGTGATATTTATAGGATTTTTCATGTTGATCATGAGAGAAATGAGAAAAAATTCCCTCGCGGAAGGTTTCTTCGCAAAACTAATATTTTAGAGAAAACTTAGCTACTTGTTTTTCATCATTTTGAACTCAAGAAATCGATTTTTTGGGTGAACTAGGGGTCCTCAAAAGAAAAAAAAAGGAATAGGAACAAAAAATTTTTATGGATTTTGTGGAAAAAAATTGACTTTTTGGGCTTTGAAAAATTTACTCTTTTGACTTGAAAAAAATTTAAAATGCAATTTTTGTCTGACAAAATATTCGAAAGTCAACGTAATTTTTATTTTTTTTTCAATCCAAAAAATCGTTTGAACTCCTAAAAGTTTTTAAAAGTTCAACGAAACGTCAAATGAAGTCTAATGACTGACAAAATGTCCAACAGTTATAGTCGAAGAATTTCGAGACTGATTTTAAAATTTTTCAAATCCGAAAAGTTTAAAGGCTGCCTGAAAAAAATTCTAAAGTCAGCGGAATTTTTCCAAGAAGTTGTTTGAAATTTCAAAAATTTTCCCAAGTCCAAAAATAATAGAGAATGTCTGACAAAAGACAGAATCTGTGAAATTTTAGCTATGAATTTTATGAAATTGCATATTTGTCGTGAAGAAAAAGTGAATATTCAAAGGATCTATACAATTCATAAAATTTCGTGACGAATGAGCCCAATTTCATGTTGCATATTTTGCATATTTCGATCCAAAATGCCCATTTTGCATATTTTAGGAGTGAAAAGAGCATATTTCAGCATATTTTGACATGTTTTCGCTTGTTTCTTGTATATTTTGAGGTTTTGTCAAAATCAGGCCGAAGTACCTAATTGATTTCTGGCCCTTTTTTTGCTGCTAAAATTGCAAAACTGTAAAAAATTCCACCGAAAAAAGTTCAAATTTGAATAAAAATGTTTTTTGATTATTGCTGCTTGATTTTTCAATCATTCATTTCAGTTTTTCATTGTTTAGATGTTTCAGTGGCGAAAATCCTTTCTACAGACACTCACTCATATTGATTTTTTCATATTTTTGCATGTTTTGGCTCAAAAATGCTCATTTTAGCATATTTTGAGTATTTAAAATGCATAAAATATGCGCATATTTAGAGATTTTTTCGCATAAAATTCAAAGCTCTAGATATGTCATGAAAAAAATTCGGAAATATTTGCAATTAGAATTATTAAAATTTTTAATATTTGGAATCAACTTCAGCTGAATCTGATCAGTTCCACACTTCAAACCTTTTCATGTCAAACAAATCAACTGGTTTTCTAAATTATTTCTCGTTTCATCATTTTTGAAAAAAAGTTTTTCCAAAATATCAGAAAAGCTCTTAAAAAATGGAACATTCAATTTCTATGTTCCTATAAACAAAAATCCTCTCTACTATTTACACGTATCATTATCTACTTCTTACTCTCATTAGAAGTCGATTTGATACGAAAATTTTCCAAATCGTCGATGAAAAATATCGCAATTTCACTATATACTCGCCATCGTCATGCCATAAACCCTCGAAATTCCAACCAATATTTCATTTAGTCGGCGAAATTAAGTAATTAAAAATAATTAGAACACGACGCCGGCATTAATTGGCCCGATAGTCTCGCCAGCATGTATCGACATCACAACGCAGTATAAATCCATCGCTTGCAGTTTTCCAATATAAATAATACCGATGACATTTCGGCAATCGACTCTCTTACGAGTAGTTAAATGCCCATAAAGCATTAATATCGTTTTTTTCCATTAATCACGTATAGGATGTGTACGTCGATTCCGTTAGTTTTCTGCTCGGGAGTTTGCATTTCCTCGTATTAATAACGGGAGAAAGCGAAAAATATCGAATTTCTCGCCTCGAATGCACTTTGAAGTAAAATATAGGTGACGTGTTTGTATTTCATATTCATTGAACGTTTCAAAATCAATGCTTATGGAGCATTTAGTACAAACAAAGGTCATTCTATATTAAAAAAAATACACCTGTTTGGTGCTTCGAAGGTATACCTAGAACAACCGGAAATCTATCAGAAATGGCTAATTGGCAAAAAGACCATTTCCTAGGGTAATTTCCGCCTTCCTTCTTTTTCATACGTAATACTAAACTTTTCTCGAAACGTGAAAATATCGCTACTGTGTACTCAATTTCGATCGAATGAAAGATGGACCAATACAACACTTGCCAGCCCACCTGTCTTTCACCATGTAATATGAAGTGGATGACAGATGAAAAACAATAAAGCACCTAGTCGTATAAAAAAACTACCAAATCTCCCAGTCGAAATCTTTTTTTACCTCGCGTTCGACTGAAAAAAAAAGGTCGACCTGCTAGTAGAGATTTTTGACGTCTGTGTATAAGGGTGTATTCTCCCACGAGAACGTATGACGTTCGGGATCGCGATTAATATTTTCTAAAATGGATCTACTCTCAAGTTTAATGCGTATATACGAGTACCAAGAACCTTGCAGCTTCTGTAACCAGAGCATCTGGTTCAGTTCGACGTGTATCTCGGTAACTCTTCGAATTTACCAGCACATCTGTTATATTATGTAAGGTCTCGGTTCCTTCGAGATTGACCTCTTAAGCATGATTCCTTTAGGTGTTGGAAATTTTTCACGTTGCGCAGGTTTGCTGATTTTTATGGGTAATATTCAGTCGTAGGTACATTGTAGGCATCGAGAGTTTTTTCTCGGTATGTGTAAAAGTTTTATTAGCATTTTTATCTGTGGATTTGCTACTTTTTTTTTAGTATTTGAGCGGATAAGTGAATATAACTCGGAGCTGTAGAATAGGGTTAGTGGATTAATAATGATTTTGGTAGGTACTTGAGTTTTATTTTTTCTAAATCTTGGTAATGGGTAATTAATTTAAATACCTGTGCAAATAAAGTGCCAGGAATCGAGTTTCTTTAATTATTTAGTTTCAAGAAAGTAACGGTCTTTGAAATTATATACCCTCTGGTTGCGTTTGGCAACTTTCGAAACTGCGTAGAAAACAAAATCGAATGGAGGTAGAGAAACTAGATTTTGATGAGTATTTTAAAATACTTTATGTACAAAAGCCTATCTCAAATATTGGAAGTGATACTGAGTTTTATGGTAGGTAGTTTGTTTTATAGTATAATCTCTAGCACTGGAATCGAATTTCATTTTTGTTCAGCGTATGCAAAAAATGCGTGAAAAGTCCGATCGAGAAAGAAGGTCTAGAGTTATTATTTTAGCAAGAGAAATCGTTAATTTTTTGAGTCATGAGAAGTTCTTTATTTTTCAGGCTCAAAATTGGTCTTTGTTTTAATTTAAATGTCTGAAAAATATTTTTTTGATGAAATAGCCTCACTGTCTCAAATTTTGAAAAAATTGCGAAACACGAAAATGTCACGATTCGAATAATATGATCACAAAGGTGAAGCCGTTGTAAAGCTTTGATAGTAGCTCAATAAAAATAGATTTGCATTCAAACGTCAAGTGTAAAAATTATAATTTTGATGGTTTTGCCATGGATTTTTTTGAATGTCATGACGTAACATGACCAAGGCCCGTTTTAAAGGGTGGAGGGATGATTAGTGTTATTTACCCCCCCTCCTCCTCGCGGGCCAAAAAAAGGCTTCTTTAATGAAATATCAAATGATAAGTACAATGTATTAAAATTGAAGGAGAGAACTTACGAAAGTGTTACCCTTTTAAATGGAAAGTCTGGAAAATTTTGTATTTTATTATGAAATTAGTTTCAAAATTCTTGAAAATCATGAAATCATTTTGGAAAAAATGATTCAAAAATTATGATTGAAAAAAATGATTTTTCTCACTATAAAAAATCTTGATTCGTGAAAACCATTGATCACAAAAAAATATGGAAATTTGAACCTCTTTTAGACCAGTGTATTTTATAACGTACATAATTGTGAACTTCATAGCTTCAGCCTTCAAACAATCCCAGCTTTTTTCTCATTTTAGCATTTTTAGCTCACCTCAGGTTTAGATCTTGATTTTAATGATTTGAATGATTTTTTTACACAACGAAAAATACTTTAAATTAAAATCATATAAAACATTTCTGATTTTGATGCCAATACCCCCCTTCCCTTCCCCCAATGAAAATCATTCCTACGAAAAATTTGAATTATCACATTGAAATCATTCATAGCCTCTATGATTCAAATCATTATTTGGAAAAAAAATCGTAAACGATTTTACTCATTTCTGATTTTGAGTGGGAAAAATTTCGAAAAATTGCACGTAGAGTCTAAAAATCCCAAAAATTTCATATCCCCCCTTCCCCTTTACCAAAATTCAGTTCGTCTCTGAACGTAAGTGAAAACCGATCAAAAATAAATTATCAAGCACTAACGTGTATCGCCCCAAAAAGAAAATCCTGGAATAGGGTCTGATTTCGATAATTCTTAAAAATATGTCTATTCGAGTGGAACTTTTAAATTCAAAATTTAATTTTTTTCGATTGTTGAGCAAAAATCATGATTTTGACCAAAAAACTACCTAAAGGTTTTCTTGAAAAATTATTAAGAAAACTCGCGATTTTGATCTAAAAAGTAATAATTCGTTCGAAAAAATAACAGAAAGTCACTTTTTTGATAAAACAGTCACAAAAGTTGTAAAAATCACCAAGTCTTTCTTTTGACCTAAAAATTGAAAATTTATATCTTGAAAAATCGTCGAAAGCAGATTTTAGGAATTTAATTCTGATGACACTGCCAGAAAAAAGTCACGATTGTGATGGAAAATGACGACTTTTTCAAATAAAAAACAATTTTTTGGGCAAAATATCCATCTATTTTTCATTTAAAAACTACCTTAACATTTTCTAACAAATTTTAAAAAATCATTATTCGCTCAAAAAGAGTCACAAATTTTGTAAAAAATTGTAAGAAGTCATTACATATATTTGAAGCAAAAAGTTGAAAATCTTATTTTCAAAAATCATTTAAAGCAAAATCATAGGAATTTAGGTCTGATGCCTTGAAAAGCCATGGTTTTAATCTAAAAAATTACTTACTTGTCGAATGATCTTGGTATTGCATAAGGTGTCTAACAGGCATTGAAAAAGTAAAAGTTCTGATGAAAAAGTCATGAAATCAGCTCGAAATTGACTTCCAAAAATTAAAATATGTCAAACAAGTCAAAATTGTTAGATAGAGATACATAATGAACTCCCATATTATTTCGAGGTATGCGAAAACTTTATTTAAAAAGTCCCCGAAAATTTTTCCAAATTTAAAAAAGGCAGACAAAATGTCTGATTTGAACTGTCTTGAAATTTTTAAGTCTATAAAGTTGAAATTTTCCAAGTTCAAAAATTCATTTGAGATCTTGAAAAGTTTCTAAGTTCAAAAAAGTCTGACAAAATGTCTGAAAACCAGCGTAATATCTGAAACTTTCCAAATTTAAAAAATCTGCTTGAATAAATATCAGAAAGTTACCCTGATTTAAAAAATTTTCCAAGTTCAAAAAGTCTAAATTATTAGACTGACAAAATGTCTAAAAGTCAGCATTATTGCTGAAATTTTCCAAGTTCAAAAAAGTCTGACAAAATATCTAAAAGTCGTCGTCAAGAAATTTCGTCAGGTTTTTCGCGGAATTACCCATTTTGCAAAAGCATATCCCATGCTAAAAAAGATCATGAAGAAGTTATGAAGAAGTCTTGAAAAAATCGTGAATTTGCTTAAGAAAATTTTACGAATTCCAATTTCATTTAAAAAAGTTCATTATTGTGATGGGAAATCGTAAATTTTGCGATTTTTTTTTTCGTAAAAGTATCTTGATCTTGATTCTTAGTCATGAAAAAATCAAAATTTTCAGTCAAACGTGCGTCAAAACTTCTTTCAATTTGTATAATTTTTAGGGCATGTTATTTTTCAAAAATTGTCGAATGGTCATATCATCGTTGGGCGAGGGCAAAGAAGGGGAAGAATATTAATTTTGTCGTTCTAATCTTGAAAAAGTGTGAATTTTGAATCTGGGATTCTGTCCAGACACCACGAATTCAGTTTATTAATTACGTATTAAGCTCTTGTTCTGAGATACGTCTTTCTCACTCTCGATCGCTCTAATCGTTTCTAGACATATGAATACGTCTGTTTATTTTTCGATTTTTACTGCTTTGAAATTATTTATTCGAGGTGTCTCTCGTACTCATACTTTGTGTTGGTTTAACTCATCGATACGTTTTGGTACACTTCTTTCATCTCTCAACGAATGGCATCTTTATTACCCCGTTTCGATCGTACTTGCGTAAAGTAAATGTGAATTGCGACGAAACAACGCAAAACAGAGACCCCATATTTCATCAGATTCCTCAACATTCCATAGTCCTTTCCCCAAAATATACGTAAAACGAAAATCAACCTGCCTGAAGAATGACCACAGCACAGTTTTCTGTTCAGTTTCATATTTCGAATGAGTATAATTGTAGACACCATCCATGCCGCCTTTTTTTACCATCTACATTAATTAAAAGCGACGCTTGCATTGACCCAATTCATCCATATGTTTTTTTCATTTTGATGGAAAAATACGTACGAAAAGAATAGATATAGCTATGCAGCTCGTTTGCGATAAGTGCTCGTATTATATTGCAGTACACAATCGTCTGTGTAAATTCACTCAGTTAACTAACTCGTTAATGTGGAAATTACAAGTTTTTATTAAATAATAAGCATGATTTTTAACGAATGTTGTTCAAAGAGACGTACAAACTTCGTTAAGTATGGTGAAAAGAAATTTCAACCGAAAATACTCGACGATTAATTAGGTCAGAGAGGAATTTTCTTCCTAATTCTTTTTTCCAATATTTCAATTCATGGTGCAAGTCCCCTGCCCCCATTTTCTAAATTATTCGAGCTTATTTTCTTGACCAATATAATTTTACCCTAGTTATTGATCAAAGTGGATAATCACTGTAGTTATTTTGTGAACTGGAAGCTTGTAATTTCATATAAGAGGTATTATTTAGTATCGTTTGTCAAGATTGTTCTGGTTATTTTTTTAATTATATCATTATTCCCATCGTAGTGTGTTTTTAAGTCGACGAGACGCTGAGCAGCGGTAGCAGCGACTGTCTAAGCGTGAGAATCTGCGTGAGCTGCTTGATCCGCAGCACTTGCACATGTTGGATTTATCTGTCATTGTTTATATATGTCAAAAAGGCGGTAATATAGGATAGAGAATGGCGGAGGCGCGGCATAGGGTTTAATTACTACCGAACTTATTAGCTCAGCCAGTCCCTCGGGTATGTTTTTAATTTTCTTGAGAAACGCAGCAAGACCAGTGAATCAATAAGACGTATTGCTCGACCAATGGAAACAGTTGATTTAAATTTCACTAATGAAACTGACCTAGGATACGTTAGAATGCATTTAAACCGGTTCCGAGATGATTAAACACCGAGCCTAGGATCTTTATGGGTTTATGGTTTATACGACGAGGTACTTAGACCGAATCACTTGCGCAGCTAGCACCTTTAATTTTTCCCAAAAGATTATCCCAGCTTCCTTTTCGTTTTGAAATCAGTGTACGAGCCGAATGAAAGGGATGACGGGGCGGAGTTGCATTAATGAGGGTTTTTTTCCTAAATGTAAGGACAACTACTTCCTTTTTTCGGTCGGAAATACGCAATCGTTGTTATGGGCGCACCCATGTATCCGGTTTTTATCTTGGTATTTTGTAACTTTGCTTATTACCATTCTATACCAATTGAGGACTTGTTTAACGAATTTTTTCATATTTCAAGTGGATCGACTATTGCAAATAGGTTCTGCTTTGCTCGTTTGTCCGTTATTAATTGCAGGTCTCGAAGAGCTCAATCTTGCTGTAAGATTTGTTCACGCATTGTTTAAGATAGGTACAGATAGTGCCCATTGTTCGGTAGGTAACCGGTTGTGCTTGCTGGGGTTCGCGGTTTGTGTGAAATTCGAATTTTTTATTACGAGCTTGGTTGGTCCTCGAGTGAAATTTTTTCACCAATGATTGATGCACCTTTCGGTCGTAAAAACGATCGAGTGAAATTTCCATACGAAGGAACATGAGATTTTCTCATGCCAAGGTTTTCCACCTCTTGCTCGTCTTCGAGCTTCATACCGCACGTCATCTCATTTCCAATCCACGAATGTAGCGAAATTCTCACAGTATGATTTTTCATTCATCATGACGTACGTAAAATGCATCGAGATCGGCCCCGCCGAAAAAATACATATAAGCGTGAAAAATGAACGAATGTGTTTTCTCATTGGCGTAAATTACGCACACTTCAGGTAACGAAGACATTCTTCTTTTAATTGATGCCCGAGTGGTGCTCTCGCACCGACGGCGAAGAGCCAAGACAGCAGGAAACAGGAAATATCCAAAAATGCTGAAGATTGTTTACGGATAAAGACGAGTAGTGGTAGATAGCGTCTTGTGTTGGGGTAATTATAACAAAAGATTTTTATGACATGTATACCGCCAAGATAAACCTATAAACATAGGTACCTGCGATGAGAGGCTCGATTTTTACGAGATATTCGCATTTTTGTTGGTTTTTTCGGTGTCGAAGGACTGTTTGATGTTCGATGTAAGAACCAGTTTCCAGTTTTATAGATTTTTGTGAGTTGATTGAAGAGCGAGGAGTGTTGAATGTTTTATGAATGATGTAACGAACTGATGACATTTTTGGTCGGTTAATCATGTTCATTGAGGAGGGTAAATTTCGATTTTGTTGGACAGTCGTGAGTACGAACGTATGGTTGTTTTAATTCCCATATGAACACGTGGTTGTGATGTTTTATTACGAGGTAATTTCCTCTCGAGCATCGGTCGACCGAATCGAATGATATTTTTGTGATGTTATGTCCAGATACGAGTATAAGAGCACCTGTTTTGGGCTGGAAGTGGAGTTAAGTTGAATATCCGGAGTATTAACGGCATGTCCCCCCGAAAAAACAAATTTTTGGATAATTGGGCTGAAGATTGAATCAAAATTTTGGAAAATTTTGAGTTAGACATTGGAATTTATGTTTTTTTGAGCCATGGAATTCATTTCTTGAGTAATTTTGAGTTAATATACTGAACCAGCCTCAGAAAAGTGAAGAGGAATTAAAAATGAAATTTTTCGACGTTACATTATCGAGTGAGGTATCAAAATCTTTGTTTTTTTCACTCCCGAGTGCTTTACGAGAAAATTCAAAAAAGGCCTCAAAGAAGGGAAGGGAATTAGGCTGATCAAAGTTTCTCGATTTTGCTGAAATTGCAGTATATCGTAGATGTCGACTTGAAACAAGTCCAGACATGATTTTTAGGGCCCTTAGGTCATCTTGAAAAGATTGTGGGTACCCAAAATGGCGTCATTCCGGTATTTCAAAAGAAAATTTGAAAAAAAGGGGAAAATGAACGAATTTGATCCAAATGCAGGTTGATGGTGTATTTGGGTGTTATTAATGATATATTGCAAGAAAAAAAATTTTCGACCAGAAATAGCCCATTTAAGAGGAAAAAATAGGCAAAAAATCGGTTTTTTGCATTTTTGAAGATGGTACTACACCACGATATCAAGTTCTACAAAAATATGAGGTTGTATATCTAGACTAGGTACATGATATATATTTTTTTCAGAATTGCATCTCTAAAAAGGGTTACCAAAATGGCCCTTAGAAAGCTTAAAATGTCCATTTGACCTTGAAAAAGTGCTCGAAATTTTTTTTTTTAATTCCATAAATTACCCTTGATATTATCTACTATTCCTGCAAGTTTGAAAAAATTCAGTTGAAAACTGCCAAAAATAGAAATTTTAACGAAAGTCCGCTAAATATTTTGTCATGGGGGTTTTATACCATAAGGACCAACTTCCACGGGATAATTTCAAATTCAATGCTCAGGGCCAAATCACCCCTATAAACCGGCTATGCTCTTTGCACACTTTTCTTGGACCTTATCGCTATTTTCGCTGATAATTTCTTCAAAAATGGATCTCAGAGTTGAAAAAAACCTACTTTTTGGTATCGAATACAAAATTTACCAAAAATTCTAAAAGAACTCTGCTCCTTTTGGATCCGTTGTGGCTTTTTCTTATGAAATAATATCGTAAACGAACTTGAAAGGTCAAATTAAAAACATTAAAACACCTTAAATTGCGATTAAAATTTTTTTGTCGAGGTTCGAGTCCAAGGATAAAGAGAGCCAAAGAGGTTCTTTGAAAATAACGATTTTTTCTTAGAAGACTCGTAATTGAATTACTTTTTGTACTTACTTACTCTTTGTTGTATGCTAATTTCACAATATTTCTTGGCAATGAACTGAAGTATTATTCTATTATATTCTTTTAGGTAAATACCTTTTTACCTATAGAAGCGTTAATAAAGCAGGAAATGAGTATTCATATTCAAATTTGATAATTTATGGAAAATTTGTGCCCTTGCACTTTGTTTTGATAAAATTACTTTTTGTAGGTCTCTTTATTTCAATTCCTCCAATTCTCTTTTTCTTCGAACATCATCTAACGTACTTAGATTATTGATTTGGGTCCTCAGCTGCAGTCTACATTCGACTCGATATTAACGAGAATTAAATGCTTCCTTAGAAATGAATAAAAAGTGCAAATTAGCCATTTAAATCAAATATCTAATGACATTTTTCCCAAGAGCTTTTTGATTACTATGATGATGTTATTATGAGTATAATTTTAATTAACGTAGTATGCTAATGGTGCTGTATTTAATTCTAATTTGAATATCCTCTCTTCCCTCTTAGACACCTTATTTATGAAAACGATTTTTTTTTTCAACATCTGAGGTATCCAAAGCCATCTAAAATCTTTGAAATTGATAATATGTGTAAAAATAGGCATCATTTTGACGTCGAAATCATCTCCAAAAAAAAATGTAGGTATCCTCTTTAATTTCGTCAACTTGATTATTTACCCTTTTGTGTCCAAAAATTTGAAATTTTGAGTTTCTAATTCTGATATTTTAGGGCCTAAATAGGACCTAAAATGACCAAAGTTGAAAATTTTCATACTTTCATGAAATAAAAAACAATGAAAATATTGCGATAAGATTCCCGATTTTGAATGAAAATTTTTACAAGAAATCTGCTTCCAAAGTTTTTTGGACCTTTGGAAAAATGACGTACTTACCTATAATATTGTATTTGAAGGAATAGGTTAAATTTTTTCAAATTCTACTTTGGTCATTATTTAGTGAATATTTTTGAGAAAAAATTTTCATTCACTGCATTTTTCAAACTAGAATATGTAAAATATCTGTACAAATTGGCTCTACAGCAATTTTTGAAAGAATTGTGCACCTTGGTAATCATTCTCTTGACTTTGATTTTCGTGTTGGGATCTAGGAAAGAGTGAAAAATTTTCGTCCTTCACTTGCGAGGAACTGACTGTAGTGGAATAAAAAATTTTCACCCTTGCTTTTTATTTTAGCAGAGGAATCGTTATTTTTCAAAAAACATTGAATAATTTTGGAGGCTGATTTCTTGTTCATATTTTCAGTTCAAATCAAAAATCCTCTAAAATGCTTTTCGAAGAAGGGGGGCCTTCTCTTTATTTCCGATTTTCAAAATGCTTTTCGAAGAAGGAGGGACCCTTTTCTTTATTTCCGATTTTCAAAATGCTATTCGAAGGGGGGGGGGAGGCCCTTCTCATTGAAAAACTAATTTAAAAATTTTCATTCAGTATCCAAGTAAATTAACAATTGATTGACTTGACTCTCTGGACTGCTCCTTTTTATTGCAGGTGTGTAAATATTTCATTGAAATATTAATTTAATTAGCAATGTTCGTGATTTTTCAAACCTTCGAATGAAAATATTAGAATCTTTCTTACTTTCCAAAGGTAGCAAAAAAATATGAAAATTGTTGTTGTTGTTTTTCTAAATCTTCGAACATTTGCTCGTTGAAAAAACCAAGTATAAGAATTCATAACGAGAAGAAAATTAAAAATTCATACCAGAGATGAATGAATTATCGCAATTCAAGGTGAAATAAATCATGAATTAGAAGCACACAGCAACTGATTCCTTGCCAATATTAGATCTAGTTTATGGCCTATGGTGGTTGCTCATATGGCGATAATCTGTATTCATGAAGGATTTTTATGTAATTTTAATTAAATTCATGCTCCATGTCTGGATCATTTTTTCATCAGGGTAGATAGCTAGTTAAATGAAAATTCTACTTACGATTAGATGCAGATTTTTTTTCATTTTGGCTTGAACATGACTTGGAAATTATTTTACGCTCGAATGGTGATGATACGAGTTAATAAATTGGTACCTACCTAATTTTAATATTTTAAATAAATTTTCGAAAATTATATCTGATATGTCTTTCAACTGAAACTGATTATTGAAGTTGATTTTTTCCACCATTTTGAATGATGATCATTAAATCATTAGAAAATATAGGTTCCTTTTCACGTATAATTTTATGCAATTCAAGAACATAGACTCTAATATCAACAAAGCTACTTTTTATACTACTTCGCTAAGCGAAAAAAAAACTATAGAAAATGTAAATTAACACTTTGCACGAGTATCGTTGTACGAATAGCTTACGAAACGAAATCTTATCTAAGGCGTCAGTTTTCCTTCTTTATAAATACCAAGTCATCAAGAATCTATAAATTGCATATTAAATTCTCGTCTCATAAATCATAATGCAACGACTAGCACTAGCGGCGGCATATAAATTACGACGATATGAAAATAGTCTATAGTCGATGCGTAGTACAGTCTATGTACATTCCGTTTAATTATTCGTAGTCCACATTTTCCACTCTTTTTTCCTTTTTTATGCCATCGTTGTTGAACAGTTGCAGAAAAAAAAAGCTGACGAGTAATTAGAACATATTTTTTAATAATATAATTAGCGATATGCCTTGTTTAATTTGGCCGAGGCGAACTCTCAGCAAACCGTTAAGCCTTAGCGGGAGTTCGATTGACATTCGAGTTGGAAAAAAAAAACGATGCGTGTGACCTCAGTTGCGACTGTGAGTGTGAGATGCTCATCTCATCGAACCATATGGCGATCGCTTGTCGGTTTGCAGAAATTACGTATTACGAGCTTGGCAACTACGCCGAATCGTTGAGTTTCGAACGAAGATGCCCTCTCGCGATATCGTTTAATTTGTCGACGATGAATTGAAAAAATTGCACGGTTTTAGACCGGGTCGATGGTTTTTTCAGATATGGAAAATAATTGAATACAGTTTTCCCAAGACCGGTTTCGGTTTCACTAAACTCCGTCTAGAGCTACTAGTTTTTAAGATATTAATGAATATTAATCCTCCGGTGTATAATTCGTATTTTACGAGTTTGCTTCGCGAGAGCGAAAGAACGTTGTTTCTTGGATTTTTTTTACGATACGCCCACGTTAGTGACATCGTATCTCTCTATTCTCTAATTGATCACCTTGATTTGAAAATTTTAAATATTCCAGACCTCCAGGTGTTTTTTACTCGACGAATTATACTCGTACCGTAGAAATCCTGCGGTCAAATTCCAACGTCGAAGCGGCTAATGAAAGTTTATCGATGAATGAAAGTTTTTATTAATGAATGTACCTTGGTAGCTGGGTCCATTGATGCGAATTCTATTGTATTTCGTGCCTGTATACTATGTACTTCCTTTAATTGAGATTTTTCCCCCTTTCATGAACACTCTGATACACTTGCTCATGTATAAGTATTGTTCGCTGTGTTTTTAATTCATAGTTTTAACAACCAACGTCTCTGAGGAATAACACCTGTTCTTTTCTCCTGTTTCCTGCGTGTTAATAAAATGCCATCGAGTAAAAACGTATACTTGGGTACTTAACTGAAGAGAAATGAAAGGGGTTCGAGAGTTTTTACATTGTCTAATATAGGTTGAGATTTTATTAGACAAAAATCATCATCCCTGTGCTGTATGAGCTGAAATTTTCATATCAAGGGTGTCTTAATTATCTCGTCAATTGGTGAACTTCGAGTCTCGTCATGTGCTAGTTCAGCGTCCGTGTTTCTCGAATGATTTCGTGTTATCAACCGAATTCTGAACTTCATTGTGACCTCTTGTGTATCGCGGTACGGTTTGAACTACCAATGTTTCGAGAAACCTTATAATAGATATGGTTAATATCCGACCGACTTATTCGAATGAAAAAGCTGATTGAAGATGAATAAGCCGCGTTATGTGTGTAGCTGTATGGCCCTGGGAAAGGATATGGATCTTTTCGAAAGGTTCGTGATTAAGATCCGGATATTGGATCTAGTTATTTGAATTTGGTGGGTGTATTTTTGATCAGTTTTCGGTTACCTCCCCCCTCCACACTTTTCAGTGAAGATGGTGATTGAAAGAAAAAAGATCTTGGATTCAAATTATTTTTATTAATTGATGGACACTAGGGGGGAGTGAACCACCTAGATCTCTTCTCTATCACCTAAAGCTAATCTCAGAATTTTTTCAAATTTTTTGAAGAAAATTAAACCGGTGCTCAAGAGCCTCAAAGTCTAACATGGGAGTTACATAAGGATTTTACGTTGAACACTTTATTTCTGAAAAACGTCATTTTAAAATAAACTCTCAGTAAGGTGTAGTGGGGTAATTGCAAAACAAAAATCGTATAATTCGACTTTGACGCCATATTTCTCTCAAACTAACCGTACGAATTCGATGAAATTTATACAGTAGGTACTTCATTGAGTTCTGTATAACATACTAAAAGCGCGTTGCTCTATGTTGATTCATATTTGAATGCGAGCTGATTTACATTTGTGAATA
>FIZU01040053.1:0-17133 GCA_900064475.1 Pseudococcus longispinus | reverse complement strand
AAACTGGTTTGACAACTTCTTAGCTTCCCCTTTTTTCCCAAACCTCAAAGCTACTTTTTTATTAATTACAATCGCTTGGTCATTTTTGCATTAATTAAATTATGCATTTCACGATGCACAATTGGCGTTAGTTATTGAGATAATGGCGCCACAAAATTTCAAAAATTGCTGGACGAATACGTATAATCGAATTTGCCCCGAAAATGGGTTCTAATTGATATTTTAGGATTGACTCAACCGATTTCTTTCAAACTTGGATATAAGTCTACATATTCTCAAGGTCATTTCACCAACAAATCCACACCCCGCCTCAATTTCTCCCTCCAAGATTTTGACTCAATATTTTGAGAACCTCCTTACCCATGAAGGCAGTTTGGAAAAATTTTCAAAAAATATCTTCGAATGTGTTATAAATTATAAAACAACACACAATTTTTCCAAAATTTTACCCCGAGTGAGCCATGGTCAAATTTAAAAAAAAGCACCCCCACCTCAGCCATATTGGAACCAATTTATTGTACAACTAAATACTATTGAAGTAATTGCATCGATATTTGGCATATTATTGCTACTGGAATTGGCGAAAAAAATGGTTTATAGCGTCATTCTCCATTAGTGTCCATTTAGGGGTAATAACGTACCCCCCACCACATTTTGAGGGTGAGGTAAAATTATCGATATGGATGTCGTTTTCATATGAATCAAGCATGCCAAACATGAAAATGAGGTTGAATTCCCCCTCCCCCTCCCTCCCTCCCTCCCTCCCTCCCAATCAATATTTTGTTTAGAGTGAGTCAATCCATTTAAATAAAGTTTCTAGTGAAAAAAAATTATTTATGAATTATATTTTCATTGCAAATCAAAGATATCAAGTGATAATCGAGTTAATGTTTCCAATTTCAAAGACAATAAATCGTAAATTTTCATTAATTATTTCAATAAAAAAGTAGAGTATTCCAGGTAAAAATGTGCAGGTATTTTTCCAATAAAAAAACCTACAGATTTCCATTCTAACAAATCGTAAAAATAGCGATATCGACTCAACCACGAATCATACGTGTAAGTTTGTATATGCGGTGAAACTCCATTTCACTGATTCAGATTCAAAGAGCAGCAAAAAAAATAGATATTTGCTTAACCTATAACTTATTAATCATATTTCTGTTTGAGAAAAGTTTCGCTTCGTGCTTTAAAAAAGGAAACATACAGCCAACTATACGCGTAGATATTTCACTCGATACGCTCAAAACGGAATAAACGAAAACTAAGTAAAAAAATATTCAATGTTTTTCAAAGATCAAATAAATTGTGATAAAAGCTTTCGCATGATAGTTGAATGTTCTGGCATATTGAATGAGCTACTATACCCCCGCGGGAACAACGCCAGCATAGCAAAACTTTTATGAATACATTTCTACAATTCTATACTCAAGTTTTTGCAAGCTCTTATTTGCCCGAAACAGCAGCAGGTATAATGAAATCAAACAATTTCTAAATGTTGACTTCTTAGAGCATTATGATGAAAAATGCAGCATCACGTACCCCTTACATAATCAACCTAGCTACTCGTATAGTTTCTTATCTCAAACTTAGTTTATAACTAATCGATAAGATTTTTATACAATTACTTTCATTATTACTCTTCTAACTGAATACAATTCTACAACTTCGCAACCCTTAAGAAAAGGAAAAAAAAAGTTGCTAGACTAAGTACGTAAAGCTAGTAAGCATATAATGCGTACCTAGCTATATACCTATACGTTTCGAAACTGCTGGAAAATTGAAATCGCAATTCTCTTGTCAGCCATTAAATGGTAAGTACCTACCTATAATGGCATTAAACTAGCACGTTAACAGGTTATATAAAGCAAAGATAATTTTGTTGATTTCTTTTCCCTTAGGTGCAATGAGAATGGAAAGATTACCTAATTTATGATATTCCGACGTAGATAATTTTTATACAAACTACGAGGCACATACGTTGTATTTCCAAAACTCCATCCGCTCGATATACAGTTTATTAAATAACTATAAATATGAAATACCTACGTAGCGTGATTTTTCTTCTCTTGTGTTTCTTTTTTTATTGCCGAAGATGTGATGTTTTACTGTAGCTAGCGCGTTTTCCTTGATGGTATAGGCCTATACACAGTATGCTTCGTATTCAATCAATATTATGTTTGATTTTAGTCTTCACTAACGAGGCAATGTTTCCTAGCTTGCAGTCACCTATTTGACCCGAATTTTTTTTTCGTTTTTCATCAGTTTAGGGGACCCATAGGTAGCTCGGCGTCGAATAGAAAGTTTCATTTCAGAAATTATATTTTTATCGATATTACTGCCGAAATTAAGGGCAAACGTGCGGAGGCGGATGCGGATTGGTGATGTAACTTCGCGAAATGTTTGTCGTATTGAGCTGTGAAGGCGTTTTAAAGGCAATATTTGAATTCGTAAGTCTTTCAGATTTTTTTCCAGACCTAGAAGTAGGTACTTTGAAAGCATTTAGTTCGGTTATAATTCGAATTAAAAAAGTCTTATGTAATTGATATGAAAATTTAAAGTTATCTTATCGAAGATTTCATAGATGAAAGATGACGTTTGACCCTTCGCCGTAAAAATAAATACACGTGGAATTGCCCATATCACAGATTTATACCTAATTAGATATTTCGCAATGTAGAAAATCTTCAATTGAATTTGAAAATTCGCTTTTTACATTTGCAAATATACCTACGTGTGTATAATATCGTATTAGATAAAGGAACTCGAACGAGTATAATATACAAATGGATATTCGTCGTTAATCTTTATAATTTTCTGAATATTTTAATGAATTAACATCTTTAAGTTCGTACCCAGCAATCTTAATTCGGATAAAATTATTTATTCAAAACATAGTTTTGCGGATGTCTTCGCTTAGTTATTCACCATAACATAAAATTTAACACAACTTCTTATATGCGCGTACAAAACGTCAAAAACAATTTGAACTTTCGCTTAAAATAACGAAATAAATTTCCTAATACCGAGAAAAGCCTCGTGAAATTTTTAACAACAATTTGTTCAACAAATACGACAATACAAAGCTTTTATTTTCAATTAAACGTACCTTGGCAAATAGGTACTAATGAAAGGTACGAAATTTTTCGAAGTATAGGTTTACGTAGGTATACCTGATGGAAGTCGTAATTCGTAAAATATTCCTATTTTTTTCCTAAATCAGAATTTATTTTGAATTACCCAGTCGCTGGAACCGAATAAGATTTTGGTCAGGATTCTCAAACGTTTTGGTTTCGGATTTGGGGTTCTGGTTAGAATGAAGATTTTTTGTATATTTTTTCCCCCATTTGCTCAGGCTATTTCTAACTTCAACCCAGAGACCCTGCCAAGTTTCACCATCAAAATTATCCAAGACCAAAAACCACAAAATTTAGGTACGGTTGATTTTAATAAAAATATTGTGAATAATGAATATTTTATTAATTTTTCTTTAGATTACGTCACGTTTTTATTTATTTGACATTTTTTTGCAAGCCAGAAAAGGAGAGCAGAAAATGTAAAAATTCAAAAAGATGTAAAAAAGACGAAGAAATCCCCAAAAACCCACATAACGTTTTGGTTTTGATAGTGGGTTTTAAACGATTTGGTTTTGGTTTCAGTTTTTTACACTTTTTTTCGTTTTTTATCGGTTTTGGATTTGGTTTGGATATTGGATCCAGCGCCTGGAATTACGAATTACCAATGGATATGATTTTATTTTATTTAGGTACGACAATAATCACAAAATCGATCGAAAAAACCACAAATGATAACCAAATTTGGTCCCAAAAAGAAGTGTTCGAAGAATAAGTAACAAATTCTGCCTGAAAAAGGTAATTTCTTGATGAATCTCACACTCTGCGAAATTAAAATGATATTTTTTTCTTATATTCGTTTTCTAAAATAAATTTAAATAACCATTCCCTTTTATAATTGCTCACGTAATCTTTTTTGATAATTTTTTTAAACTAATTATTGAGAGATTTCATTCAAATTCAACCAAACGAATTTTTTTCCATTCTTAAAAACCCAAATTGAGAAAATTTTTTGAATAGGTATTTTTTCCGTGGAATTTTTCTCAAAGAGCTTCGTGTAGAAAAATGTTTAGAATTTTTTTAAGGAATTTTTTCTAAGCTAATTTATCTTAAGTGGATCTCTTTGAAATAATTTATCGATCAATTTTTTTCGCTTCTAAAAGAATTTTCAATACATTTTTTGATTTTTTTCCCAAGGTAGACAGGAATCTTTTTGAAAAAAATTGTTCAAAAAATACTTAATGAGATTTAGAAAAAAAAATTTCAACATTTTTTTCAGAGAGTGGTCATTTGAGAATCATTTATAGTTTTTTTCGAACCAAAAATTTGAATAAAAATGGTAAAAAATTATAATAATGACAAAAAAAAACTGTAAAAAAGTGGCAAAAAATGACAATGAAGATAATCCGAGCTCTGGCCATTAGTTGATAAACAAGACAATTTTGAACTTCAATCTTGAAGATTTTAAGTTGCCATAATCAACATTGAGGAATTAGGAATTCCGTTTTAAAAACGTTTAAAAAATGAAGTTTTCATCCCTTTTTGAAATTTTACAAAATCACGAAAAATATCATGAAAAAAGTCCAGAATATTTAATATGTTAGAAAATTTCTAGATCGTTTGATTCACGAAAATCTCGATTTTCTAATTTTGACGTGCAAGAAATACTCCGTGTTAAACTTGGAAAATCATAAGGGTAAAATGAGAGTGCAAAAAAGGTTATAAAAAAGTACCCCCTAGTTCCCCCTGGTTATTTTCATTTCATACCACCCTTGACAGTAAAAAACAAAGGATACTTTTGCTCTTTCTGCTATGTCAAATCGTTCAAAGAGTCGGACACAATGTTATCATGTCTCGTGGAATGTCCAATAGTCAAATTTTGAAACAATTAAAATTTTTCCAAGTCCCAAAGTCAACTGACAACTTTATAAAATTTTTCAAAATTGAAAAAGTCAGAATTTTTGAAATTTTCCAAGTCCAAAAGATCGTTTAAAATCTGAAAAATTTTTCAAGTCCAGATAATCTGAAATAGTCTGATAAAAGGTCTGAAAGTCAGCGTGATCTCTGAAATTTTCCAAGTTCCAGAAATCCCTGGAAATATGAACATTTTTCTAAGTCTAAAAAAGTTTGACAAAATGTCTAAAAGTCAGCATGACAGAATTTCGTGTCGTTTTTTGCAGGTTTCATCATTGCAAAAGCATAACCTGTGTTGATAGCCCAAAAATCTCAATTTTTCGAAAAAACGTTTAATATGAATAAAATTCATGAAAATTTTTTAGAAAACCACTAAAAAAAAATCACAAGAATACTACCTACGCAGCAAATTTATGTCTTTTAGTTGGCATTCTTGAGATTTGTTTTCTTTTTTCAAATTATTTTCATGTTGCTACATCTCTGCAAGTATGCTTATCTATCTAATCGTTTAATAACCCCAATCCGGGTCGTAACCTTATATAGATAAAAATTAATCACTAAGTATAATTAATATTTAAGTTGTTTGTATGCGTTTAAATACAGCTTAATTCTGACATTGTATGCAAGTTGAGTTGACTATAAGAAAAAATGAATCCATTTACATTTTTTGTAACATTGATGTTCTTGTTCCATACCCATAACCATATAATAGATTGCTATCCACATCATGGAAACAATTACACAGGTAATAATAATTATAGGTACCAAACGATGAATCAATTCAGTAGATAGAACGTAGATAAACAAGAAACACTTCGCGAACTCTCCAAAACATGTTCGATAATTGTTACAGCTTTCATGTATAATTTTTTACCAAACAAATTTAACACTGATGCCATCAAAAACGTACCATTTTTCACCGCTTGCCCAGCCTCCACCAAAGAAGAAGAAATAATCAACGATCGACTCTCCATCACCAAAAACAGCTTGTTTTTACGTAAATTTTACGCATCCGAAGGGAACATCACTTTGAATATTTGCGATAAGCCTGTTGAACCCGCCATTCTTTATAGTTCGGAAAGCCAGATGTATGAGATTGGCTATGAGGTTGGTATAGCATGACTGTGTTGTTCAGTAGTCGATATATTTATCAATTCGAGAATCAAAAACATTCAAATGGGTTTCTTACAGTTTTATTACGAGCAAGATAAGTTTCATTGGGAAGATGGATCCAATCAACGTCATAATTACAGATCAGTAAGTACTCGAAGAAATTATGCCCCCATCCACTATGAAGCAATTTTTATGGTAATTTAAACCAACAATTGTTGCGTAGGTAAATATTAATTACGAAGTAATTGATAACCATGAAGACAAGAAACCCATTATCAGCGCCGTCGGTTCTTCAAATTTGGTAATTGCACAAGACACTTAGATAAATATATCCTTGAAATTATCAATCAAATCTATGCACTTGGCCGCATCCTTCCTCATGTATTTTTTCAAAGTTGAACGAGAGTGGAAATGAGCTCAAAAATTGCACGCGAATCTTTAAATAAGCTGGTAAAAATTTCACCCATTTGAACCCTCCCAACTTACAATCGATTGCAAATTTTAAAAATAATACCGAGACTGAAGGTCGTCGATGATTTAGTGCTATTTTACATAAAACTCGGTCGAAGGGTTGTTTTTTTACCAGTTTGTTTTGAAGTCTGGCACACAGCTTTAAAAAAGTGCAACACGACCCATCATACAGGGTGTTCCGGTAGTAGTGCATACCGCCTTCAAATTAGAGATGCAGCTACCCAAACTACATAAATGTATGCATCTTTGCCGATCCCGGGATTCGAAGGGGCAAAGTTATGTACTAGTCTTGGTAGATGTTTTAAAACGTTATAGCTCCGATGATAATGTAGATAGGCAAATTTTTTTTAAACTTTCTTGTAGAACTTTTTAAGCTCTACAAAATGAGTTACAATTCATGTTTTGCCTAACTCTAAAAATGAAGGAGCTAAAATGATTTTAAAATTTGTAGCCTTCATAACTCCTTCAATCTTCAAGTTAGGCAACACTTTGAAAGAGACATTTTTTGGTGAACTTTTTGAGCTCTACAAAATGAGTAAATAATTTTTGGCTCAACACCAAAATTGAAACACGAGAGACCATTTTGAAAATTTTTTGAAAAGAAAAAATTAAATTTCAAGGAAATAATGTCATTTTTTACTTTTTTACTGGTTGTAGCTCCTTCAATTTTAGAGTTAGGCTAAAAATTATCAATTTATTTTGTAGAGCTCAAAAATCTCAACAAAAAATGACACTTTCAAAAGTTTGCCTAACTTGAAAATTGATGGAGTTATGAAGCATATAAATTTTCAAATCATTCTACCTCCTTCAATTTCAGAGTTGGGCTAAAAATTATTAACTCATTTTGGAGAGCTCAAAAGTCTCAGCAAAAATTTAAAATGACTTTTTCAAAATTTTGTCTAACTTGCAAATTGAAAGAGTTATGAAGCCTACAAATTTTCAAATCATTCTAACCCCTTCAATTTCAGAATTAGGCAAAACTAGAATATAACTCATTTTGTGGAGCTTGAAAAGTTCTACCTAAAAGTTGAAAAAAAATTGCCTATCTACATTATCAACGGAGTTACAGCGTTTTGAAACATCTACCATGACTAGTGCATAACTTTACCCCTTGAAATCCTGGAGGTCGGCAAACATGCCTACACTTATGCAATCCGGGTAGCTGCATCTCTGGTTTGAAGGCGATGCACTACTACCCGAACACCCTGTATTATATATGTACTTCTTCACACTTGTCTCATCCACAGGTTTTTTATTGGATGACAGTGCTATCAATTACCTCGTCAGAAGACAACAAACAAATCTTGTTCATTCGAAATAACAGAATAAGCCCGGATTATGAAGTAAACTCTGGTGACTTACAATGCAAATGCGAAGATCATAAATTATGGGACAAAATTAAAATATATATTTCACCGGAAGATATCAATAACTCGAGTAAGCAGTTACCTACTTTTATTCGACTTTGTTACAAAAATAATGACCTAGCTACAGGTGAAAATATCACGCCACCAATTTCTATACATTGACTGGGACTTTACCGCATAAAATGAAAAGTTACCTAAGTACTGCTTTTTACAGAAAAATCAAATCAAACAGTTTTACCCGATGCAACGAAACTCAAACGATGGTATGCAGAATCGCACGGTTTGTTGAAGCTATCGCAAATAATACCGCTGTGGTACTTCAGCGAAAGTTGGGCCAAAGCTGCATCTTGTTCGCACTTAAACATGATACCAGTTTGGAAGAGTATTGCAGATGGACAACTAAGACGCGTTGACCTGTATTTACAAGCATTAATACGTGTAATGAAGACTGCAGTAAGTGATCTATTTGCAATAGTTTATCAAGAAAAATCTTCATAGAAGCATGAGTGTCAATGGCGATTGCAGCACGTTTGAAAGATAACAATTTTTTTTTTCATTTCCAGAGTAGCGATTGGACTATTGAAAATGTACTTTTTGGTGCAAGTGGGGTATTAACTGTTGCAAATGAAACCGATATCAATTCAGATCAACGAAACAAAATGTACGTGATGCAGGATAACGCCCAGCAGCATCAAATTATTCCCATTCCAAAGATAATATACAGGGTTATCGAAGCGGAATTTGAGAAAAGGTCGTGTGATGCTGTAATAATAATCCACAATGACCCAAATGCAGTCTTAGATGACGATAGAATTTGCAGCGAATGGGAAGAGGTTTCTGGTTGGGGGATGATTAAAAACAATGATCCTAGAACCGGACTCACATATGTATGTCACTTCGATAACTTCATAAGAAAGGTAGTTCAGGATAAACTAAGTTTCCATACTAAAAAATGTGAGTTGATACAATCTCTAAGTCTCGATAATAGAAAAGTGAGTCGTAACAAAGAATTGGGCTACTTGGAAAATTGCACAAATGTAGAATTTGGAAGATTATTAGAAATATAGTGTAGTAAAATCGTAATGTAAATTAATCATATTTATTTCAAGTTGTACAAAATTACCACTGTAATCCCTAATAACTCATTCTATTTTTTCAATGCTCTGACTTCGGCCAACGCAATGAACAAATTTCAGTTTTGTCCCCCTTTAATCTTTTCACACCCAATTGCTATTCGGAAAAATCTTCTACAAATAAGTATAAAAATTATAAAAATATAAATTTAAAAAATCAATACAAATTATGAAACAATTGCTAAGAAAAATCTACGGGATATTATTTCTTTTTAAAAAATTTCATAATTAATCATATCGCCCCAATACACTATACCTATATAGTTCTACATGTACGTTGAATTTTATCTTTACGTTCAAGTTCACTTGAAATAGGCATAGGTATTTATCGTTTAAAAGAATACTCTTCATGTTTATTATTGTGGAAAACTCTTTTATAAATTTTTCACCGTTTCTGTCCTTCAGCTTCCTTTGAATAAATTTATTGAAGCGACGAAAAGCTTATAAAAATACTCAACAGTATACGCAAGCTCTTGTATCATGTATACCTAACTTTCTACTGTCGAAGTTACTAAACGTTTTTTTTTTCTTTTTCAAAAATAATAATAATAAAAACGGAATCGTAAGACGTATGGTAAATAGCTACGTAGCTACCCTACTCTTTTTTTTTTAAATCTGAAAGTCCGCCAACTACGTTTTAAATAATGCAGCGATTACTCTTTTTTATACTTGCTAAAAATATCTGATCATCTTTTTTTTTTCAAAAACAAACGCGAAATATTTCGTCGATGTTTTTTTATCGGGCTCTTTTTTTTGTAAATTTATTCTTCGTATTTTCTTAGGAAAGGGTGTGCCAAAAGAAAGTTTTGAAATTTGAATTTTGCAGCTTATAAAATTCATTTTTTGGGAAAAGATGGCTATGTTGAAAGAAATATTTTTACTAGGTTTAGAAAATTTCGTGTGAAAGAAAGAAAAGTTGAAGGTGCCAAAAACAGCCGCAAAGAATGAAATTTTAGAATTTGGTTCCTTTAAAATAAAACGTAAGTATAACGGGGGTTATTGAAATCATAATTCAACTGCTGAAACATGGGCTGTGTTCTTTATTCGTTATTGAGTGATTTTGAGCGAAATTTTTGGTTTCTTTGGAGGACTATCCTGAAAATTTATGAGTGAATTTTTTTAATGTCTATATTTTCGTTACGTTTTTTTCAACTTCTCAATATTTTGTTAGACTTTTAAAAGCATAATATATTTTGCTAACCAAATAACTTTTTAAACTTGGAAAAAAATTGAAAACAATTGACTTTTTGGACCGGGAAATTTTCAGACATTTTTCACTTTTTGGACTTGAAAAACATTATATTGTCTCAAAATTTGAGTATCGCCATTTTATGACCCTCACCAAATTATCATCATCTTAAGATTCTGATCAAATTATCACCATCTTCAGATTCTCTTCCAACCATCATCATCTTAAAATATCCATCAAATCATCGCCATCCTAAAATTCTCAAGAAATCATCGCCATCTTGAGATTCTCATCAAATCATCACCATCTTCAGATTCTCATCAAATCGTCACCATCTTCAGATTCTCATCAAATCATCATCATCTTGAGATTCTCATCAAATCATCATCATCTTCAGATTCTCATCAAATAATCATCATATTCAGATTTTGATGCAGCTTAAGATTTTCATCTAATCATCACCATGTTCAGATTTTCATGAAATCATCGCCATCTTGAAATTCGCATCACGTCATCATCTTCAGATTCTCATCAAAAATGAAAACTTGATTGTTTTTGAAACATTATTGGAATTTTTTTCAACTTTTAGTTCACCACTTTCTCCAAATGAACCAATTTCGACCCATTTCTTTTTCAAAATGTTTCTTTTGACGAGTAGGTAGGTGTGTCACCAAGCACCACAGGTCCCAAAATTTTAAAATTTGGGACAAACAAATCAAAATTTTGTCATTTTGTAAACATTTTTCGATATTTTTTCAACTTTTTGGAAAATATTTTCTAATGAGGGCTGATGTCTGAGTGACATACTTCGCCATACTTTTTTGAAATTCAGCGGAGGCCACTACTCTTAGATCCATTCCAATTGTAATTTTACCAAAAAAATCCAAAACAGACTCCAAAAATGAATTTGACAGATCTTCAAACGTGCACTCGTATCAAAGTTGAAAAAATCACCTCTCTGGATTTCTTTCAATTTAAAAGTTTTCTTTCCAAGAACCCTTTATAAAATCATCTTTTTTTTAATCATATAAACGATGAAAAAAAACCACACAAGGGCTGTTTATTAAACCCACGTTTAAATTAACGGTAATTAATAATTAGGAAATCCGTTGGTACGTGATAAATGGCTTTCGCCGGCGTCAAAAACGGAATAACCATATCGGTGCGGCCGTAATTCAAAGGGCAGGGCCGGGCGTTCGAGATGGAAACGCGAAATAATTGGAGTTTTGCAATATTTCAGAGCTGTTGTGATTTGTGACAAAAAGAAAAAGAAGACTTTTCGATCCTGCGGTAAACTTTGGCCACGCCGCCATTCGATCAACGTATTAATTGAAATTTCGTCGAAACAGGAAAACTCCGCGCCGGGCCGGGCGCATTATTGGCGTTAAATTAAAACAAAAATAACGTTTTAGTATAATATAGTATATAAACTTTGGTAAATTATTATTTTTCGTGTCAGCCGTACAGAAATAAACTTGACGTGGATCTGAAAAGGAGCGACGTTAAAAATATATGTATTTATGTTGGAAATTGGTGAACTGGAAAAGTGAAAGTTGACGTTGCATGCCTTTGGGACGTAAATCTGTTTTCGATGCATAATAGTAAGAAGACGATGTCCCACGCCTTTTTTCAAATTCAGCCAGGGCCTTTCGCGTTCCACGTTTTCTCTTATAAATGTCAAAAGGTTGACACATCTTGCCGGCGAAATTTTTTTGTGCGGTAGTTAGGGTCGCGGTCGTTACATTAGGCTGCATGTTGATACGACCTCACGGACGCTACGCGGCACCTTCTGGCTTCTGCGGCTTTATTTGTAGTATACGCTTTGCAAAGGTTACGGCCGTTATATACATACATAGAGTTTTATACCGCAACTCCGCATGCCTGTATCATCGTGTTCAAGCGCCCGAAACCGTACACTCTTATCAACATCCTACGGGCAATTTCGCAATAATTATTCCGAACGTCGCACTCGTTTCTCAAATAGCGGCGACATATTTGTAATGAGATTTTATGGTCGCAAAATGTCAGCCTTGATAAACGTTACTTTTTACTCGTTATGCTTCGGCCATTACTCGCGAGATTGAGCGCAACCGCCCCACCGCACCGCGGCGCGTTCGACTTCGTTAAAATTAAATTGGCCGCATTTCAACACTAACCGAAATCTCACCTAAATTAGTATCACTCATATGAAGACCCTTTGTCAATAATTACAAATTAATGTTTCATATTTTTCAACCCCCGTACCATCCCACCCTATATATTTTACTAGGTACTCGTATCCAGGGGACTCGTGTTCGAAAAATTTGCAATCGATTAGCAATAGTGTTTTTTTTTTCACCGTGGCGTGACCCTTTTTTATTCGAATCTTTTTTTAATTTCATATGGATTGCGATTTTTTCATTTTTTTGAGCTTCGTTTTTTTTTTTAAATTCGTCAATTTTAATGATCTTCTAATCAAATTTCAATATAAAGACTAGATCACCAAATAACTAAGTAGGTATACACATACAACACACCTACTTAATCTATTTACTTCAGACCTGTTTGCCAAACTTCTGAACCCAGGTTCGAATTTCGAGTTTAGGGAGAGGCCGGGTGAATGTAGGTATACCTTCTCCATCCACTCAAATTATCTTTAAAAGATATAAATTTTTGCAAAAATTGTTAAACTTTCAAAAAAATTATCAAATTTTCGAAATTAATTAGAAAATTTTCAAAAAATTGGTCAGAAAATTTACAAAGTTTTTCCATGTAAGGAGAATCTTTCAATCATTAAAACTTGAAAAAACAATACAGGAAAAAAATACCACAATGCAACTGTCAAGTCCAGTTTACCAAATATTGAGACAAACAGAAAACGTTGATGTTCGATGACCTTTTTCTTTGCTTTTTACTGTTAGTCCATTTTTTGAGAAATACTAAACAAATTCACAGTTTTTTTTTAAATTCCAGAAAAAGTTACAGAAATATCGATGTTCCAGAAAAGAAATAAAACTTCAGAATTCCGGAACATCACTGTTCAAGTCAAGGTCGTTTGGTTTTCCAATCATACAAACACGTTTGACTGGTTAAAACCACTACATTTTCCACTAAAAAGTCAAGGTTATCCGGTTTTCAAACAATGAAAACCCGTTTCACGGGTCAACACGTCAAGGTCATTTGGTTTCAAACTGAAACAACCATTCACATTTTTTTACTCATCAAGTCACTTTTTTTAGTATTTTTTTTCAAATTAAAAATCTCGTAACTGTTTGGTAACGACATTTTCTTGATGTTTTGTTTTTTAATTTTGATGGCTCAACTGTAAACCTGACTGAATGCCATTTAAAGGGGGAAAATGATTAAATGAAGGTTTTTGCATTTTTACATCGTAACACTGGACACTTGGCCGATTTTGTGATTTAAAAAAAAATTGTTCAACATCTCGAACATTTTGCAGTTAAGCTAGCGTTTGTAGTATAATCTATATCGAAATATTCAAACTACCTAATTAGTTATCAAATTAATTTTGAGTTCCTTATCTGTGAAAAATTGGTGCCCAAATACATCAGAACTGAACATTTCATCATTATCACTTGAAACCAAAATCGATAAGTACTCGCAACATCCGCTGTTCAAGCTCCACTCTCTTCTACCAACTAGATAAACTGTCCCTTTTTCCACCACTACCATCGCTGCATGTACATGTAGGCCTATCTAAACCCCCCATTTATTTTCAGTACCTCAAATTGAACGTTAATTTTTTAAATACAACGGTAGACTTCCGATTATCTGCCAAACCTTATAATCCGGTCATGCAAATTCTCTCTCCCTTATCCGGCCATTCTCTTCATCATCCGGCTGAAGCCATGATGCATAAATACACCAGTAAAGCAACGTGATAGATGAATTGCGGCGAGCATAATACATCGTATAGTACCGGCGCAATGTTATACTCGTACAATGAGTATGTGTCTGTTATACATGCATATCCCTGGCCCCAGACTGCAAATTCTAGAAATATGAACAATGCACTCTTGACCGCAGCGCAGAAGCTGCAACATTCTGTTACGTGCATTTTTCTAATCTGATGAATTAAAATAGTGCGGTTAAGTATAATTTGTATGGAAATATCAAACTGACAGTTCATTGTCGGTTTATGATTTACAAGTGTATTTTTTTAAAAGCTCAGTTTTCCCATTTTTCCCCCTCGGTCGTGCGTCATTATTCCAAAGATGTAATTTTTCTCTTCTTGATTATTTCTCAAGTTTGCATAAATGAATTTTTGGCGTTCTTTGCTCTGTTTCACCAGTTTCAGATTTTATTTCTATTTTCATTCTCTATTTTCCACTCGTGTATTATCTTGCCACAAAAAAAATGCAACTCTTGTTCGTGAAATCTCATTCGATTATTATAGCAATGCTTGAAAACCCCCTTCAAATACGTGGTACGATAACTCGATATAACATACATTGTCAGTCATTTAAAAAAATATATAAAACACTAGAAAAATAATCTGATGTCAATCATTTTGTGCGAAATGGGTTTTCAAGAAACGCAATCGAAAACAAACCTTTACACCGTAATGTTGGCGAAAAAAAGTAGGTACACCGCTGAAATAATTCAAGTAGGTACCTACACGATAGAATTCATGTAGTACGTCTACATACCGGGTATAGAAAGAAACTTCAACACAAAACAACTACATCGAATGGAGATACATATTCCGTAGGAAACAATTCGCGAATTTTAGTCGCACGAGTGAATATTTCAGAATCATTTTACACTTTTTTACACATCGATAAATCTGCTTTTAATATAAAACACGTTTCGTTAAGGCCCCGAGAAGACATCTTTGTTATAAATAAAACAGGAACAACAAAAAAAACTCGGAATTGTATCGCTATTAAGTATTTAAATAAATTAATAAAAAAATAATTCGAAAAATAAATACGACTCGAAAGTCGAACCGATAATGAAAAAATTTTCCAAAACTTTTTCAACTCGGTTCGCGTTCATTGATTAGAATTTCCAGCGTGGAGAAAAAAAAACAACGAAAAAAATTTAACAGCAGTGATAAACTTGTCGAAGCAAGTAAACTGGAAAAAACTTTTTTTTTTACCGATTCCTCTCATCATTTCTACGTTCTTTATTGATCGTTACGCTTACCTTTGTTGGAACTGTTTCTCTGGTTGAAATTCCCATTTTCTCGTGGCGTCGAAGCTGAGTTGGATAAATTACTTGGTATAAAGTAGGTCCTATACTGTCTACTAGCTCTTGGTTCTGTGGAAATTCGGTAAGTAATCTTTGTACTTCTCCTGCAATCGTATAAACAATTCAATCAGATATGCCTTTTCGACGTGTCGCAAAAATTCCCAATAAAGGAAAACCAAATTTTACCCGCAAGCGGGTTCGCAAAGTCATAATTTTCATACGCGTTTTTCGAATAAAATAAATTAAATTTTGGCATATTTATAGCCTGATGTTTTGGAATTGGTTTTTCTTTGTGAAATGAAAAATTATGTATCTATAAAGTGTATTATTTCAAGTTCTTCCGAAATAGAAATACGTATATAAATTATGCTCGCGATGCTTATAATTAAGTAGATACATCTCAATTCATGAAGAGTAAAAAAAATTATAAAAATTAGTTAAATAGCTATTTAATAATTACCGGCGGGACTTTCGTCATTCCAGTAATTCTCTTCAGTTCTATCCGTTTCTGAAACAAAATAAAAATAATATTTCATCAAAAAAAAGATTTTTAAATTCAACTAAAAATTTTCAGGTTTGCCAACGCAAAGTGCTCAAGTCAAAAAACTATCTCAACACCAAATCTGATCGGTAATCACGCTGAAAGGGAGGGTCGTGAGACTAGAATTCATTGTTTTTGGACGCTATTGGGCAAGATGTCTCATGGTATGTCTTTTGATTTTCTCAAGTCTGTTTCTGATGGTATTTCACTAAAAAAAAAGAAGGAAAATGTGGGCCAAAAAAAGAAAGGGATTTGACTCGAAATTTTGAAATTGGATGTCAAAGTGCACATTTTTTACCTCTACGGGGTGTTTCATAGCTAATGCCTCTCCTTCCGCTGGATAAGTATAGGCAACTCATACTGAGCACAAGTAGGTATGATTGACTACTCTCGGAATTGAAGAAGTAAAGTTATGCTAATTAAAAAATTTCAATCTTGTTCATCATTTTTGATTTGTCATAAAATTTCAACTATTCGAACCGTGTACTCATCCAGAGCGCGCTAGTGAGCCGCGAAAAGGTTATGATTTCTCAGACGGGACTTTCACGTTTTAGTGAATCTCTCAAAAAATATCATCTTAACGAAAGAAGTGCAAGATACATTTTCTTTAGAGAATTTAAAAAGCTTTCCATTCGTGCATAAAGATTGAAGTCTGTTTTTTTACCACCCCTTCTTTTAATTCGCTCGGGATGTCGGATGTCTGCACCGTCTGTACACAACGCGTACGCTTTTGTCCAAGCTGCGCGCGCAACGCATGTTTCTGCCATAGTATGACAACGCAGTGTTACCAAGCAGGCAAAACGTGTTTGGTACTAAATACCATACCTTTTTAACACCCTTCTTTTAACTCGCTCAGGATGTCAGGATGTCTCAACACAACAAGCGTCCTCTCCTCCAAGCTGCGCGCGCAACGCATGTTTTCGTAGGTGGTACGGCAACGCAGTGTTACCAAGTAGGCACAACATGTTTGTACTACTCTCCTATTTTTTTTAATCGTTAGTTCATTGCGCGCGCAGTTCATGTAATGGTACAACAAGAATAACGTCTCGTCCAGGTCCAATACATGATTCTACGTATCCGACCTAGAATTTTTTTTCATAATTACAGTGTTTATTCTTCTATGTATGTCTGCGTGATT
>FIZU01040050.1:0-17543 GCA_900064475.1 Pseudococcus longispinus | reverse complement strand
TATTTTTGTCATTTGATTTTGAGAAAATACGATGATTTATAAACTTGCACAAAAATAAAAAGTAATTACATCATCAGAAAGCTTACTTCATCTTCTTTCAAACAAGTTATTATAATAGATTTCCAAAATTACTTCTTTCTCAAGTTATTTTGAAGAAATGAAAAAAATTGATAAGAAAGGGCCAAACCGAACGGCAAAAAGTATGCAACCCGCACAAGCGTAAAAGCCCTATTCTATTTCCTAGGTAGTACCTACATCCGTAAAGAATTACTTGTGCCGAAAGTTTAGGCAATAAGTAGGTGAACAGTAATTATTGTAAGTTGTAACTAGTAAGTAAATGAGAACAAAAGGAATTCACGTATAAATAATGTAGTAATCGTGTAGGTATTTACATTACGTCTGTCTACGTCATAAGTTGCACTTACGTAGGTAACTCTATTTTTGATAAGAACAGAACATTGATAACGATGAATTGATAAATATCTCACTCGATAATTTTTGCGTTTCTCAAATCATAAAATTCGTAAATCGTAATGGGTAATGGGTAATGATATCAATATCAATTTACCTTCTCAATCATTTGAGGGGAAAGGGAACCCTGTTGCATACAGACTACAGTCCGTTCACTTTACCACATTATTCAGTTCAGTTGAGTTTTAACTTTTAGTAATCAGTCGCGAATGCGAATAGCTCGGTCTTCGTTTCACTTCGGTAGTTCGAGATTTTCGTTTGTAATTTGCTTTTGTATCGTGATTCCCAAGTACTAAGGTACGCGGATTTAATGAAAAATTAATTTCAACTTATCGATTCGAGTTTCGAGTTTTTTTTCTTTTATTTTGTTTGAAAACCGTAACAATTCGTCCGATTAAATTTCGCCCTGGTCGTATAAGCGAAGTAGAGATAACGTAGAAATGGAATCGGTGAATATTTCGTTGGCTGGTTGCGGCTTCTTGGGTATATATCACATTGGCGTGGCTTCTTGCATAAAAGAATACGCACCTCATTTATTCATGAATAAGATATCCGGAGCTTCGATCGGTGCATTAGCTGGAGCTTGTTTGTTGACGGACGTTTCATTAGGTAAAGTCGGCGACTTTCAAATACGAATTATGATCGCTTTTGAACGATACGTAGGTACTAATTTTCGATATTTATGCGATAGGTGTTTTCACGAGTGAAATGTTACATATTATTTACGAAATTCGTCGTAGACCGTTGGGACCGTTCAATCCTTTGATCAATGTTCAGTCCATGTTACGTAACATATTGGTAAATGTAAGTTCATCTAGCTGTACTGCTTGAAATTTCAACGTCTCTGCCTTGAATTTTATGCTAACGGTACGATTTTATCATTTTACAAGCAGCAATTACCAGAAAATGCGTACAAAACCGTCAGCGGACGCTTGTTCATATCGATGACTCGAGTAAACGATGGCAGTAATTATATCGTGTCGGAATTCAAATCGAACGAGCATTTAATGGAGGTAAATTCACGCATCTATTTCTTATTGCGGTGAAATTTCATTCCAACTGTATCGTACGTATCGTCGTTAAAATTATTTATTTGGTTGCTCGAGTGAGTCGTCGCCCGTCGGTCCTCAGTCGTCCTTAGTGTAATCGGGGCGATCTGCGTTTATTTTATCGAAGGAATTTACACAGGCAGAGGTACCTACAAATATACGACAGACGCGTTATTACACGTCGAATATTCGCGTGTAAAGACAATTGAAAACTGATGTCCGTAAATATTATGCGACGAGACAGATAAACATTTCAATAAATCGTGGATAAAACACGTTCCGATGTACGAGTACAATAAACCATAAACTGGTACGGTGTAACGATTCAAACTTTTCCGTATTTAGCTATATCGAAACGTCACGAAATTAGAAGAACAGAACTACACGAGCATCGCTAAAAATACGATCGATCGAAGCGTAATCAAAAATGTATTATAAAAATGATGTACAAGTACAATATTGTAGAATGCGTAATAGCGTAACACCGCGAGGAATGTTTTATCATCGAGTTATGCTATGCGAATATGTAATTCACGTAATCGCATTTCGTTGTACCTCAAACCGATATTGTTTTCAACTTCATATTGTTATTGCTCGTCATATTGCAACTTTACTTAGGTGCGTAGGAGAACGTATATTTACTCGAGACGTGTTGTTTTTTAGGTGTTGTTAGCGAGCGCTTTTGTACCTTTATTTTCTGGCTTTATTCCACCTAAACTCGGCGAATATCGTTATATCGATGGAGGATTCAGTAACAATTTGCCTATTTTAGACGAAAACACTATCACCGTATCGCCTTTTTGCGGAGAATCCGATATATGTCCGAGAGATGCTTCGGTGCAGTTATTCCACGTACGTTTGTTTCTTATTCCATTTACGAGTACGTAAGTGCGAGCTGGTTTATGTATACGCCGAAGAAAGCCTCTGCATACGACGTTCGCTTTGTGCAGAAATTTAGCTAATGAATTCTTCGGTAGTATTAGATACTCGAAGACTCTGTTTCCATTCGAGTTTTTCAAAACTAATCGCGATATAATCTCGGATTTCAGATAAATTTATATAATACCAGCATCGAAGTGTCTAAACCAAATATTTACAGATTTGCAAGAATTTTATTCCCACCCAGTCCAGAAGTGAGTACCTAACTACCTACTACCTACTTCATTTTTTCCCTAACGCTATTCTTCGTTGCAAATAGGTTCTATCGCAAATGTGTAAGCAAGGATTCGACGACGCTCTTAAATTTTTGCAACGCTACAATATGATTAGTTGTACGAAATGTTTGAGCGTTCAAAGAACGATATCGTTGCCCCTTAATAGACAAAAACGAAAACACGAACAAAACGAGTCTTACGATCCCGAGTGCGAAGAATGCGTCTGTCATATACAAGTAAGCGATTTATCAAACATCTTTAATGTTTCGAATTATTCGGCCAAGTATTCGTTACTGTTTGATTTTTATAGGAAGCAGCCAGTTCAAAATTACCCGAACCAGTGCTGAAAAATTTCGAAAGTTCTATCGAAATAGCGAATAAAGAACTCGCCAATTGGTTATTTAAACATCGAAGCCTGAAAATCGTATCGGTTATTAGTTTACCGTATTTCTTGACGGTGGATTTAATTTTAGCTACGTTGAAAAAGTTTGTAGTCGTAGTTGTTTAATCGGTATTATGTAAGAACCTGTCTCGTTGACACACAACTCGTTTTTAATTCGGGTAATTCGTTACTCGACAGATTAACCGAGATTGCACCCGAATTGATGGGTCATTCGGCCGACCTGTGTAAACACTGGATGGATATACTGGTCGAAACGTTACACAAAATGAACAAAACAGGCTTGTTTTTGGCATCGAAAGTCTTTGGTCCTCACGCCGTTTCCGTGTATATAAATGGTGAGTTGTCGAAAATCTCGTTAACGAGGTATTCGAATTCTTCGTCGGTAATTAACGAAATGGTACTTTCGATTTTGAATTACGAGTACATTTGGGATGTAACCTTTTGTCGTGTCAAATTGGCTTTTCGAATGAAAAAGTAAAAAGTAATATCGCAAATTTCGTACCGTTGGGCGCGTTTACGTCTCGAGTATCGACGTATTTTATTCTTCTTTTCCATGTTTTCAGCGCTAATTAAAGGCGATCTTTCGTATAGGTGCGATGTTAATTAGGTGAACGATGGCGTAGTGGGTGGGGATATACCGACTGGTATGCGTATATTCGCGATTAAATTCTCACTCGTACATCCCGAGTAAATTTATAATTACCGCTTTAACCTTCACATTGCCGACAATATTGTCGTATCGTTTTTTTTTATTTTTCATCTTTTTTCCTTTATTTTTGACGATGCCTTGGTTTTGCGTGTAGGAGATACCTACGCAAGTTATTGTACAATCGTGATATATTTTTATTGCGATTAGAACAAGGTTATTAAAATAATTTCGTCAGTTGAACTAAAGCCGCGTATTGGGAAATCTTATCGTTTTTGCTCGGTGATATAATAAGTTGAGAATTTATTATAGCTTATCGGTATTGTTGTCGATTCGTTTATCGAAAAAATTTCTTTTCTTTTAAATTTTATATTCCACGATTTTACTTTATTCACATCTCCTATCTTTTCTTCTTTCTCGGTTTATTGTCAAACTTCACTCGCGAATGATAATGTTATTTATAAAAGTAAATATTAGCGTTATCTCTAGGTATAATGAAGCAACGTATCGACCGAATCTATATTTATTCGTTGGACAATGATTTTTTTCTCCTTTGTCTCTAGAAACACGAAATATAATGCGACCCAAAGAGATAACATCCCGGAAGGAAGTGATTCAACTCGATTTTGATTCTGATATCGTGTAAGTTACTACTAAGCGCTGATACTGCTCGAATGTTTGCCCACCCCGTAAAATCAAACTTGAAAGTTTAATTTCTGTTTGAATTTTTTCCTAAATTACAGAATAAACACGATCGAGAGTGACGCGGCTAAAGATGAAAAATCTTTTGTTTTGAATTCTACAGAACTAACAGCATCGAATGACGACGTGTACGATAATGTAATCGAAACTATCGATCATCACGACTCGCTAATGGCGTTCTATTATATGGACGACAGCGATAAAGTAAGTTGATTTGGATTTTAGCTTATTTCCATTTGTTACTTTACGTAATTAGCTACTTATTAAATTATTTTTCCGTTTAGATGAACGTGGTAGAATTCTTCGATGTAACTCACGGTAACAGTAAAGAATGTCGCGATACTACGGACGCGGAGCAGATTGATGCCGAAGAAAACCATCACAGTCGTAGTCTTCATAATCATCAACATCACCATCACCATAATCATAATCATAATCATGCGCCGGCGACGTTAACTCATACTTATATGAACGGTTGGAAATTGGAAAATGGCGATATTTCTAGTATAATTCATCAGGTCGAAGGTATCGTATTCTTCGCGCGTTCTATTTAAATTTTTGCAAAGTTGTATGAAATTTCAACTTTTCTAACGCAATACCGTGTATTCAGATGATGATGAAAATAGCGTTTCGAGTGCAAATGACTCGAATGATCAAACGAACATTTCTTCGGATCCGGAAAGCGAATGGAGTAGAAAAAACGAGCCAATTTTACAAGAAACAATAAAAGGAACCGAGAAACGTTTTAGCAAAAAACCTACAAAATCAGTAATAGTGGTTAGTTAAAATTTTGAAAAGAAAGTGTTTTCAAATTAGTACCTAATGATTTACCAATTGATTATTATACTTGGTATTGATTTCTTTCGTTTTTAGAATATTCTTTTGTTAAGAATTTCCTTTTCTTTTGGTCGTTGAAGTATTTTCATTCCTATCGATTTCTGTTCCTTTTTTTTCTCAGTTAATTATCGAGGTCTTACCAGAGAGGATTTTTGTTGTTGTTTTTTTGTTTTGTTTGTTTGTTTTCTTTTTTTCTTTGTACTTTCAGTATTAGCTTTTCGGTGATCGCTTACCCCCTCGTATCGCTATACTGAAATGTCAGACTCCGAGTTCATATAGTCGCTTCGGATATCTTTGTCCTTTACTAGCGGCCTCACGATTTATTTTATTTATACGTATATTTTCGACTACTTGGTAGTAAATTTTTCGTTTGAATTTTTTAATTATTTTTACTACGATTTTTACTTTTTTTTAGTATTTTTGAAGAGTTGCGTTTAATTCTAAATGATAACGGTATGTTATGTTTTCTTTTGTAACATAAGATGAGTTAATTTAGTAGACTGTGATAGATTTAAATACCTATATACGTTTTGCATCGAATATTTATTTTCACAATTTATAAAAGTAATAATTTTCCTTTCGTTTTAAACATTTTTTTTTGTTCCTATCGCGTATCTTTTTACTTATTTCTTTTATATATTTCTTTGTTTATTTATTTTTGTCGTGATAGGTATAGGCTTAGCTGATAATGTACTCTAGGTAAATGTAGAATTAGAGGTTTTCAAACTTTACATCGACAAGCTTGGAAAAAGTGTTGGTAAAAATTGTCAATTCTGGGTAACTTCTGTAAAAAATTTGCAGAATTGAATAGCAATTGTGTGAAATATAAAAGTCAACGACGTTTATTATTATTAGTCATCGCTGTCATCAGTTTTGAAGTTGGCAATTTTCGTTTTACCTCCGCCCAAGCACCTAGTACTTCATCGCACTAATTGAGCTTTCTTTTGGGTGTTCTATCAATGTCGTTTCTAATTCAATTGCATTTTTATTTCGTTATAAAAACTGCCATCGTTAAATATAGACTTTCGTCGTCGTTAAAAATTGAGTTTAAATATGGTTTTAGAACAGCAATTCGCTCTACAAATTTACTCAATTTTATTTTAATCTATTGCTTCTTAGGAAAAAAGGCAATGTGACTCAAATTCATCGACTACCGGGTTACGGTTACCTTTATGACGAATACATGTTTAGATCTAATTTATTTTACCGAATTTTGTCTTTACCTATATTTTCAAAGAATTTTTGAATAAATCATTGAGCAAAACCGTTTGATGTTTTGATGCTTCTCTACCATACATTTTGCGTAAGTATCTAATAATCGTTAGTTTGTACTTTGTAGATGGCCTGTATGCCGATGTGCCTACGTAATTAAATTTGTATTTTTCAGTAAGATGCATCCGAAATGAAAATGAAACGAAGAAAAAAATAGAAAAAATGTTTAATGAAGATTGGAGAAGGAAGAAGACATTTTAATTAATCGTAGAACTACATATGTACTTATTGGTTAGCCACTTGCTGGCTGCTGCAAGTCGCAATTACTCGCCGGCATCGTCTTCATCTTTCACTGGTTAATTTTCCATCATCATCATCATCATCACGATCAGGGGTGAGTCAAGTCATCGTCAGTCATCCTACCCCTGCTCCAGCATCATTATTCATTCGTCAATTCATCATCGATTCATCGTTTGTTTTGTTTTTGCCTTTTTGGCGAGTTGACCAAAATGAAGAACGGTTGGTAACGCTGAATCATGTAATTGATGTAAATGTGCCATGTGCGAAGTGTTCTGTTGGTTCTATCCATATGGTCTTGAGTAGTTAGGGTTCTATTACATGTCGTACTTACAAACAAAAATTAATCGATAAATAAATCAAACAATGACTGCCTTAAGTTTTGCATTTCACACTTCACAAAAATTATTAAAATTGAAACATTTCGAACATTAGTTTGGTTGTTTCAAGTTGCGTCGTTTTTGTATTCCTTCTTTAAATAACGCAAGCGGAAAATTTTTTTATAGATGTTTTATCAAAAACCAAATTATTGTAATTTTTATTTAAAAGCGTGATTATAATGTAGTCGCGAGTAATAGTAATACAGAGAACAAATTAAGTACACACGATGAGTTGTTTGGAAATTGAGCATGGGAACATCAACGCGTCGGAATTGAATAGTTTAATGAAGTCAGCAGATTCTGTTATTTGTACCAATGGTTTTAACGAAGGCGAAGAGAATTACGAACTGAATAACGTAAGTGTAAAACTACACAGTCGCCACTTGTTTCGAATTAATTTATATAAGGTTCGATGAGATTCGAAACTGAGAAATCATTTTTGTAGCTACTGCAATTTTTATAATTTTTGCTCGCAGTGTTTTGACAGAGATTTTCTAAATATTAGTCCAGTCAATGTTGAGATTAGCGTCGAACCGGAGATGTATTTTCACGAAGGCGAAGAAAATGATTTGGCAGCGTACGATGATGAAAATCCAAATGATCAAGCTAACGATTCGGTATTGTTTGATTCGTGTTATCAAATCAAAAACTACTTGGTAAAATTACTGTTTCAGTATATTACGATTCATTTTGCAGTTTAATCTTCAAAGTAATAACGCGCACAAATCGTACGAATGCGAAATCTGCGGCAAAACGTACACGAAAAAAGGAAGCTTTTATATGCATCGAAGAACGCACGCCGGTCGAAAATACAGCTGCCAGTTTTGCTACAGAACGTTCGCATTAAAATCAAACTTATTGTCGCATTTTCGCATTCATACCGGCGAAAAGCCGTTCAAATGCGAACATTGCGGTAAATCGTTTAACTGGAAAACCAACTACGCTACTCACGTACGAATTCATACCGGTGAAAAGCCATTCATTTGTCGTTTCTGCAACAAAAGTTTCAGCCAACAAGGTAGCCTTTCTTTGCATATAAAAATGCACATTGGAGCCAAACTGTACGAATGTACGTATTGCGAAAAGAACTTTTTCACCAATACCAGTTTGAAATCTCATATGCGTATTCATACCGGCGAAAAACCTTTCGAATGTTCTCGTTGTGGTAAATGTTTCACGCGTAAGCCGACTTTGCAGATGCATTTACGAAAGCACTTAGGTATTAAACCGTTCAAATGCGATTCCTGTGACAAAACTTTCGTGACAAAAGCCAATTTGCAAACGCATACTAAATTACACGAAGGCAAGAAAATTTTCGAATGTTTAAGATGCTCCAAAAGTTACGTATCCGAATTAAGCTTACAAATTCATAATAAAATTCATACCGGTGAAAACCAGTTCCAATGCGAATACTGTCACAAGTCATTCAATAGAGAAGCGGTATTAAAAATACATAGACGCCGACATACCGGTGACGAACCGTATAAATGTCATTATTGTAATAAAAGATTCAATCAAAAAAGACAATATGAAAATCACACCAGCGTTAAACCGTGTAAAAATGCTTATAGCGTTGGTTTATTCAGTCTAATGCCCTAAAAATTTTTGAGACATCTGTTGCAAATACTCGTCGTATGTATTTATTCGAGATATAGTTGTTTCACCGATTCGTATTCGAGCGTAAGTTATTTTTTTAAATTAAATTTTAATTTTATCACCGTAAATTTATTCGCATCTCTTAACTTTTCCCATTCATATTTTCATATCCAGTTTGTTAACGAACCTTCGTTTTTTGTTTTATGTTCGTTCGTTTTTTATTTCAGTCTGTAACAATTACGACGATTTCTTAATTACTCGTTATACTTACATTATATTCGAGGAGAGAAAAAGCTTTCATATTCGACTTGTATAATTTTCGCCTACGATTTAACTAAATTCTGAAACCTACTTATCGTAACGGAGATAAGTTTTTAATAGTAGGTAGTTTTATTTTTTAGAGATGAGTTCCTCTCCTAAACATAATCATAGTATTTTTTATCTCAAGTTTTGATCTCATTTTTGTACATTTTTTATTTTACGCTTTCGCTGTACCGTCCTCGAGAACTGATTGGAACAAATCAACTCGTGCATTTTGCTACGTACTGTTTTGATTTTTCCGATGTAAATCAAAAATAGGTATCGATGCGTCCTTGTTTTCAATGCAGTTTGACTTTAGTAAAATTACTCTCGCGTTTCGAAACATGATTAAGAATCGTAATAATTTACTAATTTCGTATTAATATTTACTAATTTTTATTTTTATTACGTGTTCGTAATCGATCCAGATTTACGATCAGATACAAAAGAAAAAAAGAATTGCGAAAAACTTGAAAATTAGCTTTTTTGTATCATTCGGATGTAACTATATGATATAGATAACTGAAATACCTGATGAATGTTAACGAGTGTTACTCGTAATCTCTAGTCTTCTGCGATATGCAGTATGCGGTGTATCGAATGATTCGGGCATTGTAAATATTTATTACTATTCGTCGTTTCTTCCGTTTTATGTGTTTGAATTTGAAATTAATACCTAGATACACGTTGTAAACTTTTGCCACACTTCACCGATACCTCTGTTGTACTTGTACATAGGCAATGAAAACTTGACTGAAATTGCTTTATCGCATAGTATACGTACTGCGAGTACCTACTACCTACCTACATTGGTTTCTTTTTACGAAAGAATATATTTGTACTATACGACGCGATGAGGTCCGGGTGGTCAGGTCTCGTAACTTCCAATACACCACCTATCAGTATTGAGCACTGTTTCGAGACATATTCTAATTGCAAAAAATTTTCAAACTCGCAGCGCAAGATGTTGCGAAGTGGGTCTTAATCTTTTGCTCCTGAAAGTAGATACTGAGCAGAAAAAGTGACGGATATTCTTCCACGTTTTTTTTTTCTTAGATGGAAAATTTCCTAGAAACTGCTGACAGTTATTTTTGTTCGTTTATTCGATTTTCGATTTTAGTTTTCTATCTGTCACCAGCCTCGGTTCCGAATTTTTATGTCAGCGATGATGAGCAACGTACAACTACAAGTCTATTCGATTAAAACAGAAAAAGCATTGAAAATGCGAACTATGAATTTGAAAGAATGAGAACCTTAATGGGATGTGAATATAAACTGTGCATAATTTTTTCAAAGTACCCGGGACGTTTGCAGGGCCGGGGTCTCGGTGCCAGGAAGTACTGCAATTAGAGTCGATCACCTTTTTCTTATCAAGTTCCTGTCGAAGAAGGGTGTTTTTCATTTAGGATTGGAACAGTTTCAGTCTAGTAAAGATGTGAAGTTTATATAAAGCAACACCTCTCGTTTATACTATAAGAAGAAAGCATTTGTTAATGAAATTAATTGTGAGAAAATATCTAGTCGAAATATACATTATCACATTTGTACAATTATTTTACGATTCGACGAAACCTTTCCTTTCTCCGAAGAACAAAATACAAACATTTTTCATTACAATTTTTACTGTCTACATGTTTAAAGAAATAAAAAATATTTGATAAACGTTGAATAGAGTAATGTAAGACAACAAGAAACACAATATTTTTGCTGGGTTAGTTATCTTTTCCGCGATAACAACATGAAAATACGAAAAAAAAATTAATGAAAAACGAAGAAATTAAGAAATAAGATTATTTAATTCACCGAATGACGACCGCAGCGAAATGAGAAAAAACAATAAAATAGAAAAGAACAGAAAAAAAAACATCACCGACGCTAAGTTAATTTATCAAATATCACAGTTACGAAGAATTATTTTAAATATACATTTTTAGCGCGATTGGGACCACACAAAAATTGAATTTTTGTGAAATTTAAACAATCTATAAACAATAACCAAGTGAGAAAATCTCGGATTTGATATAGCCTATGATATTTTCAGTCGAGTCGCAATCGCAACGCAAACCTAAAAATATTTCACGGCTTACACGAAAATTCCGTCATGTAAGTAGATGAAAAAACCAACTTGTAGTTTTGTACGCTAATTTATACATGTTTTTTGAACCGATCGTTTGGAAAAAATGCGTATCTATAACGTTGATAATTATTCGCGTAAAAACGCGTACTCGTATAATTATACACGCTTACAAGAATACTCAAATCTATCCGTGGTATTGCAGAGAACAGCCGAATACACCGATAGAAGTTGACGAAAAATATAAAAAAAATTGCCGGTTCCATGCGAATAAGGGCTGGAAAAATTTGAACGATGGCATGAAGAACGGGGTAGATGGGTAGTGATTTGGTTTCACTTCTTCAACGTGCCGTAACTACTGTACCGGGTGCAACTCGAACTGTAAGAAATGAGCAAAAATTAGCGCCGGTAAGCTCGGAAAAATCAACGAACACGACGTAGAATCGAGCGATACCTAGAACGTAGTTTTGGAATTCTGGAAGAAGGTCTAGGAATATGCGAGACAGGGCCTGGAGAAACGCTTCGACGAGACGCCGATTTTGTTAGATCTTCGCTTGATTTTCGTTCTTTAGAAGGCGAATCGTTTCGAGTATGTTTCATAATCGACAATTTCGAAGTAAACGTCGCATTTTGAATGTTCGGCGAACCATCCGAGGAATTTCTTCCTCGAGTTGTAGACGAAAACTGAGAAGTAGATTCTATAGTCGTGTTCGCGCCGGATGTCGGCACATTCTTCGTATTTTGTTCGTATTTATTCTACAAATTACGGGCGAAGAAAAATTAAAATCGTTACGTTATCGCGGGCAGTATTCTAGAAACGCGCGCTCACTTTTTGATAATTTTTTGGTGGCACACTTCCACTAGCTGATGCTAATTTACTTCTAAACGAATCGTTACTATTACCGCTAACTGCGAATTTTAGCGAATAATCGGTAGTCTGTTCTTCACCGAACAGTTTTCTTTTTTGCACAGACGACGATTTTACGCTACGATTGAGATTAGGGTTATCTGTCGACAAAAAATGTCCAAAATAAGCGTAAGTTTGACAGAATTAGAATTTTCAATTGAAAAAAAATCACCAACGTACCGGCTGTGTGTGGTCTTCGACTAGGATAAGATAACTTCGATATAGTGCGACAAGACACGTTGATTTTAGAGTCGACAAACCCCTCGTTCGAACTGGATATAGGACTAAATGCCGAAATTGATTCGTTACTGCTTGAAACTGCAAACGAATTAAGCAATTCAAAATCAGAACTCGCATTAAAATTTAACATCTTGAAAAAAGACGGAGAATATGAAACGTACTTTCGGAGCTTTTCGAAGATCCTGGGCCATAATTTGATTGAAGTAATTGCTGTTTTAAATCTGTTTGCAAAAAACAAGAAAAAAATTACGAACGGTGTACCGGCGAAAGAAAAAATTGCGAAACATTTCGGCTTACTGCGTTCTTGTAATTCGGCGTTTTTTTGAACATCTCGAATGGAATACGTAGGCTTATTGCCGAAAGAAGAAACGCTGCTCTCGGATGTCGAACTTGCTTGATCATCTTCTTGAATATCGTACGTTGAATTCAGATAATTTTCCAATTTTGAAAACGAATCGCCACTTTTATTTGGTTCGGGAAGCGGAGACGTTTCTTTGATATACGAAACGTTCATTTGGTGTTGGCCACCATCATTTGCGATTTCGTCGTCGTCGTCTTTTAAGAATTCCGCCGAAGTGCGCCATGTAGAAAAATTCTTACTATCGTCGATGGTTTTATTATATTTTAAATACCTGCCCAATAGCATAGGCGTTGACTGACAAATTGGAGCGTTTTTCTTCCCAGTTGAACGATGATCATTTTCGTCATTTTCCGGAGTCGTTTTAGCGCATTTATTGTACGATAATTTTTTTTCGTATTCTTTGGTATTACTAAAATCGTTAGCTTTCGCCGATGGTAAATTCGATTTCAAATTATCTACCAGCGTGTTCGCTATAGAACCGTCTTCGCCAACTTTTTGATTGCGAGGGTCTCGATTTTGACAAGTTTTGGAAAACGTATCGTTAGTATCCGCATCGGTGATCGTGAATAACTTGTTTTCCACCGAATGTAATACGTAACTTTTATCTGCGAGTTCGTTATTGGAACGATTCTTTTTAGTAATCGAAACGGTTGTATTGGATAATGACCTATAAGCATTATCAGGCTTATGGAATGCATTTAACTCAGTCTTGGATGTCATCGATGGCGATTCCGATCCATTTTTCTCATCGGCGATGATATGATTAGCGTGGAATTGATTACATAAGGCAGTTTTAATTAAAGATTTTGGTTTTCTATCTTCGAAAGGCGTTCTAGTAAGAAAGTGATCTAGCGTACCCAGGCTAACATCCTGAAAGCGACGGTCGAACAAAAATGATAAAAACTTGATATTCGGAATGTTCTAACGAGTTTGTTCGTATTCTCATACTTACGGGTAGATGAACTAGAGAATCGCTCAAGCTGAAATTGTTGACATCTATCAACGGAGATAACGGCGATATCGTGGAATTCGTTAATTTATCGTTGAAATTAGAAGATATGGAACCGAAACTCTTATCATCCGGAGTGATTTCTACGATCGATGATTTTTCATCGCTCGAATATAGCCTATAAAAACAAAGAAATTTCAAGTCGTATTAAGATATCTTCGAGTGAAATGTATCATTACGTACAAGTCACACCTACCACGTATCTTCGTCGCTGTCGAAACTCAACGAATCTAAATCCAATATTTCATCGTCTTCGATGGTATACTTATGATTTGATTTCTGAAATATCCATTCCCGAGCTTTTTCCTTATAGCGTTGAACTAGGTCAGAATCATCCATCTTAAAGATGCGACAATGCAACGAAACCAAACGAAATTAACCGCTGCCCTTTTTGAGAATTTGTTTCAAAGAACGCGAGAGCTGGCGTTATTACACTTCATTCGATTATCGCCCAAACTAGTCGACATTTCATAAATTTCCTCGCACTGATAAAAAAATTTCAGTACTTGGGAGTGTATTAATTGAACGTGGATGCACCGAAAAAGTTCTGGAGAAAAAGCTCAACTTAGCACATGATTTATAACAACTACACACTACAAAATTTTCATTCTTCGTTCAATTTTTTTTACAATGTTTTGATTAGGTATTTTTTTTAGAACAATAGGTTGAATAACTCTTTTAAATTTGGATTATCGAAATTCTCTACGAACCACGAAGCAAAAAATACACAGGGTGATTCATGGCATAGCACATTTTTCAAACCGTGCTCGCTCACGACTCGCGACAATTCTCCAAAATCAGTACAGCCAACACACCATTACACCAGCCAATCAGCGTCGAGTATTATAATTTGACTGGCGCGGATTGGTCGAAAGTCAAAACTACATGACGTACATAACGTCGAAACGTCGATGATCGATTCTTATTAGCACACCCGCACGTCACCGCGTCACGAGAGTGACGACTACGATCTTTCGGCTTTCCGTGCTCCGTGGTTCTGCAATTTTTCAAAGTTTGATCCGAAGAAAGTTGGAAGTTGAATTTATAAAGCAAACATTATAAAAGTTTTTCTCAGTTTTCCGAGCTTTCGTACGTTCTGATTGATTTTCTCACTGTAGTTTTTCCAGTTATTTCTTCAATTTTACGTAATGCATTTTAGTGAAGCGGACGAGTTCGCGAAAGTGTTGGCAAATTTTTATTACGTGAAATTGATAACGAAAAATAAAATGTAATTCGAGTGTGTAATCGAATCCAGCTTCTAAACGAAATTGATAAGTAATGAATTGAAATCGGAATAACGACACCTTCAATTGCTACGGTACGGTGTTACGGTTGTCGGGTAAAGTTTACCTTGGGTTTCCTTCGGTTATCAAATTGCAGCGATCATCGTTCGTGGAATATACGCTCGCAATGGTAACGCTCTGAAAATTATCGCGTTATCGGCGGCCCGCTAAAATGTAGCGAAAATTTCATATTCACATCGGTGCGCGTAGCAAATTGTAAGTACTACGTAATATTATCTCGGCGATACGCTCATCATTATACTTAGCCAGCACCTAAGTCGTAAAAGTTGGCAAATCAATACTGATATGTGGTTTTTGTGTTTGATAGCCGACGGCGATGTATTCCGAGTCCAATTCGTAATCATCGACGTTATTATTCGAGTAATGTAAACTGCGGTACATCCAGTTGTATTTTCCGTTCGCTACCAAATTCCGCAAATAATGGAAAACACCGATAATGTCGAAGGAGTCGATCCTTCTCTGTCGCATATCAAAAAGCCCGAAGAGGTTGTAACGATGACCACCAAAGATAATCTGAAATTCGGCGTTCTTATCGGACTTTTAAGAGTTGGAGAAGTGTCGAATTGCGAAGTCGTCAATACCGTGCTACACTTGGTGAGTGTTTGATTTTACAGTAAACACGTACACGCAGAATGACGGTTTATTCTTTTTGTCCAGTTATAGTTATCTAAGTACCTACGTATTATTAACCTCGTCGTTTAAACGTATAAATTATTCGACGACAACGAGTGATTAGTTTACCGTTATCTGTTTCGTATAACATTCGCAAAATTGAAACCGATTCGTCAACTGCAAATGATTGGTGTCAAAGGTGAAACGTGGCGTATCGGCGGCTAATCGCCAACACCGATAGGCGATAATGCTTGTACTCTACAGCTATGCCAATGTACACAACTACATGAAACATGATTGCTACTAACTGTCAGCCATACACCGTACACGTTCGCGTATCTGTAAAGGTAATTGCGAGGCGGCGCTGCGCTGGTATCGTTGTCGTAGACTCGCAGTCGTCGTTAGCGTTAACCATAAAACCAACACGTCGGACCACCGCGTAGTCGTCTAGCTTAGCAACTAAGTTTTATACGTATTTTATTAATTGGCCGGTAAAATTTAATTATTTCGTTACGCTACTTCTACGGCGATACTTTTCATTCGATTAATCAGATTCACTACGAGTTTGGATTATGATACTAATTTACGCGTACGCTGCGTCAGCGTTGCACCTCCGGCCGGCTCCTCGTCGACTAGTCATCACCGCCGGTCATTACTTCCATGAATTCTGAAATCGAAACGGAAATCAGTTTGCGAGCGAATGTTTATGTAGCTACGTACGAGTAGGTACGCCGCGCTGCGCCGCGCCGTTTCAACGTGTACGTTTAACGTTCTACCAGCTTACCATTGAAATCCACCGTTCCCGAACCATCCGCATCTATTTCTTGAATCATTAAATCTAAATCTTCGGTAGTTATTTTATCATCGAGTTCTTTTAAAATTTCCCGCAGTACTTCGGTGGTAATGTAACCGTTTCCTATTCAAAAAGATGGGCTATTGTATAGGTTGTAACTTGTATATCGTATCGTAGGTACGCTATTTACGTATAAATGCGCTAGGTAATCCGTTAATGAGAACGCGCGTTATTTAGGGCAATCGGTTCGTTCGCGGATCAAATGTCTATTCGTACGGATGCGTTAGTTTGTTTGAAAAAGCACTTCTCGGTGCCAACGACTTTCGATGGTTACGATTACGACTCACGATGGAGAGCTGATTTCAAGGATGTTGGATTTCTTATATCGATCGATGAAAATCAGCAATAAAATCGTACTTTCTAAAAATAATATACGCGCAGGTGTCCCGATCATCCGAGTGAAGATGCGTTCCTATTTCATTTTGATTTTATGAAAAATTGGAGGAATTAGAATAGTTAGTTATGTTTTGTAATTCTTTTACACTTCTTACATGTAGATCGGACTGAAATTCTAAAAACTCTGTTAAATTCACTTTGCCAAGTATTTTCATCGAATCGGAATTTTCCGCTTCGGTAAAATAATGTTGAGACGCACTGACGCGTTGCTCAGCGTATTAGTGTCAGGTATTCAGTAAGGAACTCGTAAACGTATATGTACGAGTATTTAGTCCGAGTATTATTTTGACCACAATAATCCGGGTTAGGTACCTACCTTCTTTGTCGTACAGTCTGAAGGCTTCTTTCAATTCTTCCTGCATAGCGGCAGCATCTTCAACTTCGTCTTCGATTAGAAAACCCGCTGCTAACGTAACGAATTCTTCAAATTCCAGTTGACCGGATCCTAAACGGCGAGATAACATACTTTTTCTCAAAGTTTATCGCGAAAAGCGTGTTAGTTTGCGGATTATGGTATATGAGCGAAACGAAGTATCGATTTCCTTTCGAAAGAATATTTCCACTAATTAAATACACGTATCGATTCTTCTCCATTTCGTTTAGTAAGCATTTTTTTTAAAACTTTTCATACGCTCGTAATTGTTTAGTACCCGACTTACGTAGCTCTAGCTAATTGATAAGGTACCTGGGTCATTCCATGTCAATTCGGCCATGTTTTGACCTTGGGTCCTCCGATTTTG
>FIZU01040040.1:0-12293 GCA_900064475.1 Pseudococcus longispinus | reverse complement strand
CCAGCAGGCCATTCAGAATCTGTCTGAGCACAATACATGGATAGCACGCCACTGACATACCCTCAACTGGGGTAATACCGGCCACTTTTTTCATAATTTTTGAAATTTATTCTTAGGAGGATAAGGTAGAGGGCTAAGATTAGTCACATCTTCCCTATACATTTTGAATGACCCCGCTAATTTTTTTTGGGGGGAGATATTTCGTTTCAAGCGATAGGCAACCAGAAATGTGCACAATTGGATCTGCAATTTCAGCAAAAATTGAGCAACTTTGATTTTATTTTGCTCTTTTTCAAGAATTGAGTATTTTGGACTTGAGAAAAATGTCACACGAAATAGGTTGAAAAAAATCAAAGTTTCTCGCCTTCTCGGTTTGGCTGAAATTGTAGTATATAAAAGATATCGACTTGAAACAAGCCCAGACATTCTTTTTAGGTCCCTAGGTCGTCTTGAAGAGGTCGTGGGTTCCCAAAATGCCATCATTCCGGTATTTTTTGGGGAAAAAGGGAAAAACAAACGAAGTTGGTCCAAATGCTGGTTGATGGTGGGCTTTTCCCAAATAATTTTTTCTAAATTTCATAACTTTTTCAATTTGTTAGAAAAAAATTATTAAATAAAATTTTTAAATTTTATTCAAATATTAACAATGGTAAAAAATCTAATTAAAAACAGCTTGATGTTTTATCAAGTTCTTGAATGGTCCTTCTTTAGATATTAATTCTTGATACGTTCCAATATCCCCGATTCGTCCTTTCTCCAAGACTGCAATCACATCTGCGAAAAATGAATTCTAATTAGAGTGCATTCTTATAAAGAATTTTAACGATTTTTTATTGAATTTTTTAATAAAATGTTTTCTTCTCTTGCTTCAAAAATTTCAGCTTACTTATTAATTGGTTAATTTAGTTATTTTGTGAAGAGCAAATTATTAATCACCTGCGTTTTTAATTGTAGAAAGACGATGAGCAATGGTAAGTACAGTTCTTCCTTTAAGAATTCGTTGCATTGCTTCCTGAACTAGGTATTCGCTTTCAGCATCCAAGGCACTGGTAGCTTCATCGAGTAATAAAATTTTCGGGTTCTAAAAATGAATAAAATAAAGAACAAACTAAATAAAATTACAAATTAAGTTGAGCTTACATATTATACCATGATTGTCACTTATGCCGTTCGATTTTGATCAAAAATCAAATCCTCTCATTCGCAGATTTATTGCATCATGTATAGTGGTAACGGGGATGGAGAATCGTTTTAAAATTGCGTATACCTGCCTTGGTATGTTAACTTTTACATAGAACATACAAAGTGTCCTCACAATTTATCGGATGTAGATTATGTAAGTCAGGGCCCCGGCGGAACGAATGTTTCCCTACTGGGTTCAAAGACAGTCGTAAAGAAATTGATAGGCGGAGTGGGTGCCTCAAATCAGAAATCCTGCCCGTAGCTATTGAATTTTTTAGTCAGGACAAGTAGAATTGTGACCAGGGCATGAAAACTGAGTAAAATTGAAAAAAGCGGGCTACAATGCAGTATCGATACCGAATAATAAAAAAAGAAGTGATTTAAGCAAAAAAAAAAAAAGAGTTTTGAAACAATTTTTAAAAGCACGCATAAAATGAAGAAAGCCTAGTACTGCTCGGGCAAAATTTTCAAAGCTTCTTTCGAAAAGCAAAAATTAACCATCGTTGATTATTCAATAATACCAATAAAATTAAAAATTAAAAGAAAAAACATTTTTTCCCAAGTATGGTGTTTTTACATTTGGGATTTCTCAAGTGTAGAATTTTCATCCGTTCTACATACGAGTAAATTTTGCCGGCCATGCGATGATTTTACCTTAATCAGAGCTCTAGCTATGGCTATCCTTTGCTTTTGACCTCCAGATAACATTATTCCTTTTTCGCCTACTTTGGTATCAAATTTATCTGGAAACGTCTGAATAAAGTTGAAAGAATTTGATTCTTTAGCAACAGCGATTATTTCCTCTAAAGTTATTTGATCCGGATTATGGTGACCGTAAATAACGTTTTCTCGTATTGTACCGGAAAATAGAACAGGTTCCTAAGACAAAATTTAATTCCATATTGATTAAAATATAAGTATGCATATGCTACGCGTAATTCGCGCAGTTGCCGAATGCGAAAATTGCCAAATGCGTGCATTCGGCAAAATGATGGTCCAAAAATTACCAAATGCGCGCATTCGGCAGCCAAATTTTGAAAAAGTGCACGAATTTGGCAACGGTGTTTTTCAGGGTAACGAAATAAAAAATAAATAATATATTTAGTGCATTACTTGCATAGTATGTTTAAAAAGATTTCAAAAAGATGAGACTTGTCCATTTAAGAAAAAAATCATTAGAAAAATAGAAAAATAGGCCAGTGTGTGGTAAATTATACGAGTTTTTATTTCAATAGGTACATTTTGTCACCTATTCAACTGGGTATTTGAAAATCAATTTTATGAGTGGATAATTAAAAATTTGTTTGTCCTTTTTCAACTCTTTCAAAATAATTGTTGACATTTTTATACGAATCATTAAAAATACATGATGAAAATGGCAAAAATATCATGAAAGTCGTCGGTGATGTTGTTGAAATTGCCAAAATTTTCACAAGAATTGGTAAAAATATTGGAAAGACTGGCAAAAAATCAACAAAATCGTCAATTTCGCAGTTAAAATCGTTATTTTCATAAAAATCTTTCAAAATATTGTAAGAACTTAGAAATATTATAAAAATTGAAAACTGTCAAAAATTCCGTTGAAATTTTCTTAAATTTTCATAGAAAACAGTAAAAGCTTCGTAAAAAGAGTCAAAATAGTCATAAAAGTATCGAAAATTTCGATTTTAAAACATCGATGAGAAATTCTTTCAATTTCCTGAAAAAGTACCTTCTTCATTTTTCATTTCAGTCCTCTGTAGGTTCCCTAATCCTATACATATTTTTATGACGATTTATTTTTAAATGACTACACATCGACCTATTTTTTTTCTAATGTTTATTTCTAAAACGGACGGGTCTCCTTTTTTTGAAATTTTTTGAACGTATCATACAATTATTGCACTTGATACCTATATTAGATACTTATTTCTCATTTAATTACTCCGAAAAACACCGTTGCCGAATTCGCGACACTGCATGAATACAATATCTACTGAGAAAAAATAATTTACCTGGCTAACTGTACCGATATTTCCACGAAGCCATACAGGATCATATATTTGCACAGATTTACCATCCAGCAAAACCTGCCCTCCTTGAGGATCGTATAATCTCAGTAATAACGCTGCTAAGGTACTTTTACCACTGCCGCTAGCACCTACCACAGCGGTAACCTTACCGCTATTTAATATTAAGTTTAAACCGTTTAAAATACGATGCTGATCGCGCGACGGGTACGAAAATATCACATCTTTGAATGTTATTTCACCCTTGACTTCGGCTGAAGGAATAAATCCTCCGGAAATAGGAATCTGAGGGACTCGATCCATCAATTCCCATAATCTCGAAGATGCTCCGAGACCACGATTCATTTCGGAGTAAAAATTCGATAAGCCTCCTAACGATACTCCTATGTAAGCGGCGTATAACAAAAATGATGATAAGTTGCCGACCGTTATGTTACTTTCGGATACCATGATGCCACCGTAGTACAGAACGCTGAGGATTATTGCGTTACCGCTGAAACCTGTCTGAATTATTATTTCAGTTAATGATAGAAAATGATGGAAGAAGGTAAAGTAAAAAATTACCATTCCGTAGAATATTCCTTTAGCTAGTGATTCTCGCTTAGCAAGTTGAAATACCGTTTCCATTTTATCTCCGTATCGATTTATTTCAGTGGCCTCTTTGCTAAATGATTTTACGGTTCGGATATTACTGATACGTTCTTCGGCAACGTTATTAGCATCGGCTAATGTATCCTGAACGAAACAGTTATCAAAAAAAGTTCTTAAACGAATAAAGCTGCTACGAGTGCAATACTTACTTGTACAGATTTTGTTATTTTACGAACGAATTTTCCATATATCACAGCAAGTCCAGCAACTGGAGGCACAATTGTTAATCCAACTACGGCTAGTTGAGGTGACATGTAAAACTATTCGCAAAATTTTAATTATAAAATTTACACAGAGAGGTGAAAATAGTAATTATACACATACCATCATCGATACACCAGCAACAACCATTATACTAGAGCGAAGACCATCAGAAATATTCATGGTAACTGACTGACTAACCAAAGAAGTATCAGCAGAAAGTCTATTGATTAATTCACCGGTTCGATGTCGATCAAAGAAAGCAGTTTCTTGAGAAATAATCGATTTGAAGACTTTTTCTCGTAAATTTTTTGTGATGCGTTGACCTACGAGAATTGCAATATTATTAGTTATAAATTATACAATGAGATATACGCAGGAATTAATAATGTACCTGATAAATTCATCAAATAAACTCTGCCAAAATTACAAGCAGCTCCTAATAAAAACACGGCAGTTAAAGTGAGACATAATTTGTTCAAGTTTTCTCGCATTTTTGCCGAATCTTTGGTATAGATTACATCGATAACTTTACCCAAAGCAAACGGAATTGCCATTGTTACTGTACTCGATATAAATAATAAACAAATTGCACCTAAACAAAGTAATTTCATAAGTAATTGAAATAGATACACAGATTACAAAATGTAACGATTCTAGTAGGTAATTATACTCGTACCTGTCAATTTCCATTTTTCTGATTTCATCAGAGAAATTAATCGTTTAACTTCGGATTTATTAAATTTCTTAGTATTTTTAGCGATAGAATTTTTTGTAACTGAGGTGACCACATTTTTTTTACTTATGTAAAAATAAAAATCAGTTCGAGGTTTTTGTTTGAATATGAAGTCGAATTTCTTTTTATTACTACTTTGATGGAATAAATTGCGCGAACATTGCTTACATAAGTACTTCACCGGTTCGTTAAACGTGAATAAAGGTCGACGTAAAAGGTACCACATAATCGAATTTGTTATATCTTACTACGAGTAAAATGGAAAAAGAAATTTATGATCGGAAGGTTGAGTACGTTCGTGAAAGTCTAGGAATTTTTGATCATACTTCATAGTTTATAATTTACAGTAACATACCATCACATATTAATAATTGATAAATTTATGATGATCGAAACTGAATTTTAAAAAAGAAATTTTCTCTTATCATTCAAAAAAAATTTTGAAAAAAATTTTGATAAGATTCAAGTTTTTGATTTTGCCATCGTAATTATCAAATACACCATCTATCTGAGCGCGCGTGAAGGTGCGCGTAAAAAAAGGAAAAAATTTTCATCAATTTATTTTTATTGAATTTTTTCAATTTTTGTAGAAATTTATTGTAATTTCAAACAATTAAAATATGTTTTGAAAAAAATTTGTTCAAACTTTCCGCTAATTAGAATAAAAAAAGAGAAATTGATTTAAAAAAAACTCTCATGATATGACAAAACGACAATATTTCGAAATCGATTCGATCAAGCTATGCGCAAAATAAAATTTTTCCATGGAGGAACAACTGAAAAAATACAATTTTTGCGCTGTGGTTCTTCCTTGACCGCGTTGATATTCTCTTGAAACGTGGGACATTTTAGTGAGTAGTTAAATTAAATGTAATTCTTACATTTACTTAACTTTTTAATAGTAAATATACAAATAAGATACAATCATGGTGAGTACTTTCAATTTAATCCATCCCATCTTGATCAGTATGTGCGTTTCTGAATTATCGAATGTCAAAGTTTACCTTCATTCAAACACATCCTTCGGTGTGCCGGATTGATGATCGTAGTTTTCTCACTCGATAGTAAGTTACCATATTTATATTATTTTTAGGCCCGTGGTCCGAAGAAACATTTAAAGCGTCTTAATGCTCCGAAATCATGGATGTTGGATAAATTGGGAGGTGTGTTTGCACCTCGCCCTAGCACCGGTCCCCACAAACTTCGCGAATCATTGCCTTTGGTCATCTTTTTGAGAAATCGTTTGAAATTCGCCCTCAACGGCCAAGAAGTGAAGAAAATCTTGATGCAGCGTTTGATTAAAGTCGACGGTAAAGTTCGTACTGATAACAACTTCCCTACTGGATTTATGGGTGAGTGATGTTTCTTAGATAGTTCACTTTTTGGTGTACTGCGTTTTCAACTTACGGTGTTACGTTTTACAGATGTTGTTTCCATCTCTCGTATCGGTCAACATTTCAGAATGATTTACGATGTTAAGGGACGTTTCACCGTTCATCGTATCTCCGCCGAGGAAGCCAAAGTAACTATCAATGAGCTCAATTTGAACTTAAGAATTTTTCATTGTGATGATAATTAGTGGTGTGAAGCGTATGCTTATGATTTTATTTCCTTACTCATCTGATATGATTTTTATTTATGATTGTTTTTGTATGATCTTGTTTCGTGTGATTACATCATTTGTCATATTACAGTACAAATTATGCAAAGTCAAGAAAGTGCAAACTGGACCCAAGAATGTTCCATTCTTGACCACTCACGACGGTAGAACTATTCGCTATCCGGATCCCGCTGTCAAAGTTAATGATACGGTTCAATTTGAAATCGCAACATCTAAAATTTTAGATCACATTAAATTCGAACCGGGTATGTATTTCCTTTTGATGCACTATTGCATATTTTTGAGGGTAGCCGCCTAATGATTTCTTTGTTACAGGTAATTTATGTATGATCACTGGAGGTCGTAATTTAGGGCGTGTTGGTACCGTTGTAAACCGTGAAAGACATCCCGGATCTTTCGATATTGTCCACATCAAGGATGCTACCGGACACGTTTTCGCTACTAGGTAAATTATCTTCCATTTCATTATCGAAATGTTTAATTCTTTTTCACTAAATATGTCTGGTTTTAGGTTACACAATGTTTTCATCATTGGAAAAGGAACTAAAACCTACGTTTCACTTCCCAAAGGCAAAGGTGTCAAGTTATCGATCGCTGAAGAAAGAGATCAACGATTGGCCAACAAAGCTAAATCTATCGCTAAACGTTAATGGGAAGTCCATGATTTTAAATGTATTCTTTTTATAAATAAATCTGTTGACAAGGATGTACCTTAATTAATGTTTGATTAATTACGTACAAATAGATTTATTTTGAAAAGTAATAACACACGTAACATGAAATTTGTAAATATTAATGTCTTGATTTCATATGTCGTTCCAAATCGCGTTTTCTGACTAGAATTTTGCCGCATAATTCGCACCTGGAATTTGACTTTAATTACTTTTTGTTCAGTTTTAATGACGTCCATAGAATGGAAGCTTACTTGTACGGAGTATTTCCTTCCGAGTGTAAACGTACATGCTTATTTAGATTACTTGGATCACCGAACGGTCTCAAACAATATTTACATTTCAAAGGCCTGAATCCGGTGTGAGTTCTAAACGAAATGATAAGAAATTAGTCTTCTGAAAATCAAATTTGCGTTTAATTGAGCATTTCTGTACTAACCTTGTATGTATCTTCAATCCATATTTTCGACTGTAGACTTTCCCACAAAATACACATAAATGACCCTGTTTGAATCTTCCCAAATTACTGACGATGGTTTCCATTTCAACGGCTTGTTGATAGAGAATATCAGCTTCACTCAGTTCAGCGATAGTTTCATTTTTCGTTGGATTGTCTACTATCGAACTTATTTTCTTTTTATCGAGTACAGTTTCATTGTCTGATTTTGGTTCCTCTTTCACGACTTTCTTGTAGGGTTTAAAAGCTGAAGTTGGTGTACTGATTTCGGATTTCTTATCGAAGTATAAAGGCATAGAATTTGGAGAGATTGGCTGTTCTTTTGAAACTATTATTAGATCTCTGAGTCGATTCCATAGAATCGTTTTTGATAATTTACCGCAGTCTAGTGATAGATGAATTTTTATAGGATTCGGCATTTCACACTGGAAGCGACATTTGTGGCAGATGTATTGTTTTTCACCTGTAATCAATACCATGAATTAGTACAATGGCAGTTTACTTTTGAAAGTTGTGTTCACTTTAATTATAAAATGATGTGCTTATACTCGTCAGGGACATCATTTTTTTCTATTTCAGGTGAAAAGTAAGTTATTAGGTATACGTTATCACCAATTCATCGTAATTCCCCAAGTTTCCTCAGCCTTTTCCTTGCATCATTTTTTGGACCCAATTTCAAATTCCTCACCGGCCGGCGGCCATCATCGGCTCATTATTTATACAATTTTATGTATTTTCAGACATACCGAGATGAAAAATATAGAGCAAATTTTTTACGAAATTTGCTTTTAGAATAGTGAGTACATGGTAGATTAATTAATAAAACCTCATTGCTTAATTAATGACTGAAGTCATAAAGCAAAATAATAATAACAAATTTGAGTAAAAAAATTGGTAACAATTTTTCTAATCATTTTTTTTATTTTTTCAATTTTGCCAACACTGCGCACCTGAATCACGTAAACAAAAACTTGGCAACGCTGCATATACAATTCTCCCTCGTAAAAACGCGTAAAAACAACAATATGATAAATGTTCGGAAATTCGCGAATTTTCTTTTAAAATTGAATTAAAATCGTCAAAATGGTCGTATAATTTATAAAAAATGACCAATAACTAGTGTAGATTCGATAAACCACTCACTTAATATGTTATTCGGTAACAAATGTGGAATTTGAAGAATCGACAGGAGCTCGCCGGAAAACCACACTACCAGTTCTTCTCCAGGTAAGATTTTCCGTACAGTTTTTATTTTAATTATCGGTAATGCAGATTCTTGGTATAAAATTACATTACAACTATGGCAGTCTTCAGCTAAAGGCACTTGTTTGAGCCATGTCCAAGTTTCAGGATCAGACTTCAAAGTGTTGTCTTCGGTGTACACTTGAATCTGCAGAAAATTGACATGATTGATGAATTGATTCGAGTATTAAATCAAAGTAAACTCAATATGGTTTATTAATTGAAAATTTGAGCTTGTGGAGTACAGATTAATTTAGTGAGGATCGAACTATATACGTTCTTAGAGCCATAAATCTTATCAGTGATTCTGATTTGAAACTGTTCAAATTCAACAGAATTTTCAAATTTTGAATTTGCTAAAAATATTTCCATTATTACTACACGAATATCAATTTTATTTGAAATATGATAATTAAACAATCCGGTTTTGAATCTTGTTATTGCTTTGCTGATTCAGTGGTTTTCTATGTCTTGAACCAAAATTCAAATTTCGAATAAGCTACAGGTGAAGTTGAAATGTAATTGAAATAAAAATAATATAAAATAGGTAGTTATGTGAAATTTTATTTTAATTGAATTTGAAGTTAAAATGTTGCAGTTTATTTTTTTTTTCTTTTCAATTTGAATTCCCAAATAAAGAAGCCGAGTAAGTGAAGAATTACCCAAATTATTATTCTAATAAAAAGTAAAATAATTTTAAAAACATCGGTTTGCAAACATGAAAAATAACACTTACTTTTTCCAGATTTTCATCAACATTCCTGAGCAGATCATCAACCGGAATATTCGCCGACTCGACGTCAACATCGATAACACTCGCGACAACGATTTTAAATTTTTTTCTCACTCTCACAGGACTTTTAGCAATATCACATATTTTATCGGCCACTGCAGAATTGATCTCGGCCGGTTTACTGAAAAAATACTGCGGTATCATCGGGAACATCATTTGGAAGCAACGTCCGATCGTGTTAAAATTACGAGATCAATTACATCAGAGAGTTAAAAACATATTTCAGCGAGCTATAAAAGTTGTATGATAGCAATTCACAAGTGATTATATATTACTTAGTGGTATTCTTTGGGGGAGGGATGTGTCAGGTTGGCCCAACTTATTGTCTGACGGAGTCAGCATCCACCTTGCTAACCCTCGAATAAAACCTCGAGCTTCCCTATTGTTAGTAGACTTATTGTCTCCACCCTAAAAATTATTATCCAATGGAAATTTTATTAATTTTGGACTTGGTCTGTGTTTGTGGCTTAGTTAGATCGTTTGTAGGTCTAAGAATTTCATATATTTTTTGAAAAAAAAGTACGTAGGTAGATGAAATTATTGAAAAAAAAATAATAATAAAATAAAAACACCTTATTGCAATATATTTGATTTTAGTTTTGCTGAATTTTGATAAATTAAAAAAAAGTACCATTCTTAAATTAACAGTTACATGTAGATATCTACTTCATTTTAACTTGACTAAATCTTAGATCTATTAGTAAAAAAAAAGAGCAATCATCTAAGTTCCTAGTTTATCAACCTATTTAGTATTTTTTTTACGGTGTATTTTTTTCAAAAATGGTAGATACCAAAACCCTATGCTGAGTAAGTAAGTTAACGAATCTTTTTACTTAATATTTATCATTTTTTCTCATTCCAGATCAACGATTACCAACAAACTACCAAATTTCAAACCTCCGGTTGTCCAGATAAACGCATTAATCATTCCACCACACCGAGAAACCATACCCACGGTCCATCTAATTTGAAAAATTAAAACAAAACTCGGCACAGTCAGCTGTTGAAAAATTACGTACGTCGAAAAGAAAACCTAAAGGGTATAAATGGATTTGACACGGTCGTCTACCCTGTTCCAGTCAAAATGACACCACCTTGCGTTACCCACAAAACCCCCGGATTTATGAACCTGTATTAATAATATCCCCTTAAATAGTACAATCAAAAGCATCTTGAACACCGTAGGGGAAGATACAAGTGTACGTTGTCCCAGATTTAATTCAATCAAAAGGATTCTTCTATTCAACTCGAATACTTATCTGCGCCCAGTGCTCGTTTTCATCAAGGCGATCGCGATTTAATAATGAAAATCATTCGTCCGGTATTTAAACGATATCATTCGAGGCTAATTGTTTGATTGTCGTTGAATGGATAATACGATGGTCGTAGCTCGACTCACTCAGGTGCTGAGCAAATTCTCCGAGTTTTTTAGTCGTCGTATCGCGAACGTGTACGCTTGTTGATTATTCGAGGGGTGTATATAAATTCTAGTGTAGGGGAGAAAGATTAAGTGACATGTTGAGGTAATTTAGATATTTCTGGAAGATTTTTTATTTTTTTTATTTGGAAGATATTTTGGGTAGATTTTTTGTTTTGAAAAAAGTTGAACATTGAGTGTGATTTTGGTTCTATATTCGATGAAGTTCTTTTTTGACGAGTTATAAAAAATTATACGATTATAACGCAAAACTGATGAAAAAAATCAAAGATTTGAAAAACGTGATGAAAATTTTAGCGGGTTTTACGAGACTTTCGAAGGATTTCATTTTTTTTGGCCATTTTTACTGATTTTTGTAAAATGTTCGACAAATAACAACATATTTCGACAATTTCCATATTTGTTGAACATTTTTTTCGTATTTAAAATTATTTTTACGAAAATTTTAACAATTTTTACGAGATTTTCGGCAGGTTTTGTGATTTTTTGGCCATTTTTACAATACCTTTGCTGATTTTTATTGCAATTTCAAGAGATTTTGCGCAGTTTTCGACGATTTTCATATTTTTTGGACAGCTTTTACACTATTTTGACTGATTTTCATGAATTTTTTTGCAATTTCAACAACATTTTCGACGGTTTTATTACCCTTTTGATACTTTTTTCTTTTTTTAAAACGATTTTTGTGAAAATTTCAACAATTTTTAAAAAATTTTCAAAAGTTTTCATGATTTTTGGACATTTTTGACTGTTTTAACAAAATTTTCAATATTTTTCATGATTTTTTGGACGATGTAATTATTTTGTAGTTCAAATTATTATGAAAATTTCAACGATTTTTGAAATGTTTGAACCACTTCTATGTACAAACTGAAATTTTCAAAGTACAAAAAGTTATCCAGGGTCACAAAAATTTTACGACGCCAAAACGTAACCCATACACTTTTCTAATCCCCCCCCTCCACAGTCATAAAACATGTCTTTGTCAGAAATAATAGTCCAAGAGCTGAACCTACTGAAAATGTACCGAAAGGACATATTTGAAAATCACCAGTCTGCCGAACCGCAGCTGCTGCTTTCAAGCACAGCGAAAGCTCGAAAGTTCAAAATTTTCATGAACTTTCGTCCAAGAGAACATATGGTTGAAATTGGTGCCAAAGTATAGCATTTTTCACGCTGAATCCAAATATATAGGTCTGCCGACCCCTAAGTGCTGCCAAAGGCTTGGCAGACGGGGTCAAAAGGGGAGAAAATTCGAAAAATTCACAATTTTCGTGTTAAATTCGCATATT